>VMDR010001966.1:0-105021 GCA_007922815.1 Macrotus californicus
GTAACCATCAAAACTTTCATGTGTTCTTCCATACGAACAACTGTAAACCTGCTTTTGCCCACCCCTGTATATTCACAACTACATGAAATCATGGGAGCCTCTTATTTTAAAGACGCTACTTTTTAAAAGATCTAACATATTTTCATTTTTATGTAGTTAGAAGTTTATTTTTTGATAATGTTTTTATTCTCATCTAATTACTTATATTAAAATGATAATAAACATTTAACACACACTTTAAAAATTTATATTTCACTAGGTATTTAAAAATGCTTTTCTATCTGAAACACACCAAATATTTAGTTGTACTGATTTTTTAAAAATTCTTTAAAAATGAAATACCAGTATTAATTCCTAGATTCTGTTACTTTTCAAAATAAGTACCAAAATACTAGTACTGACTGACATTTTGCTTTCGTAGGGCTATTACCACACATCCTTTGTGCCCTTCATGTTGCTCCTTCTTCCCAGAATATTCTTCCATTCTTTAATGGCTATTATTTAACGCAGCTGCAGCACCACCCCTTTTGGGGCAGCCGTTGGCCCTGGACTCCCATCCCCAGAGCACTTATGCAGCCCTCTCTCCAAACACTTAAACACTTTCACCTCGAACTGTAATCACACTGACGGCCACCTCCTTAAGTCAGGGACCACACTGTGATTCCACAGACCCACTCACATGGCTCCTGCCACACCACAGGTGCTCAGTGAAGTTTCACTGAGTCCATGAGTTGTCCTCCAATAGATAAGTTGCTTTCTCTCTGGTTGGCAAAAGTAGATTTCCACAAAACGTGTTAATGAGCCATCCCTTGCCACCTTTCCTCCAAAGCACTCTTTTGAACAACACTGAATACTGGGACCAATCTAAATTCAAATAACTTCCTTTCACCTGCTCCTTTGTTCCGAATTTCCATAAGCATCAAATGAAGCTAGGCCAGGAGTATCAGTCAAGTGGATGAAACTTCTTCATTAAATTTGTTTTCAGGTCCAATTCTGTGAATTTTCCTCAATATGCAAACATTGACTTGGCACTCACCCTTGCCAAGCACCCCTGGCCCAATCCAACAGCATCCTTGGTGTACCCACCAGCCGGCTCTCTAAGCGCCACTAGAGCCCTGAGGTAGGTAGGAGAGGTCAAAGGGAGGCTGCAACAACTGAAGCTCTGAGGTTGCTCTCGGACGCCACTCCACTTGCTCAGACACCAGATGTGGCGGACTCTTTGGGCAATGGCGTGCCAACCCCCTCACCTGCCATCTACATCCCTGAAGTGCTATATGGCAAAAATGTAAAAATACCAGATCCATGTACATCTAAACGATGTGAATTTCCCACTGGTTTCTATCACAATAGCTTTATTAAAACCACCCCAAATCCCCAGGCAGCCAACCAGGCACCGACTTTCCCTCTCTGCCTGTTCCTGCTTCTCCACCCCTAAGCCCTTGGCTGGCCAACTCCACTTCCCTCTGAAGTATTTTTTTTTCTTTTGGTTACAAATTACTAGACAATAGTAAGCTATTTTCTGGTGTTGCTCAGTAATACCTGTGTTTATTTATTTATGTATTTATCTTTCTACCTTTGACCCCTTTCACTCCCTCCCTCTCAGGTATTTCTGATCTTTAGTTCTACCTGTGGAAACTCAGGAAGTCTTGCTATTGTCACTTTGTGGTTGTCTTTTTCCGTATGATGTTGCCTCCTCGTTTAGACTGTGACCAAAAGCGCGCATTATGTCTTATACAAATGTGAGTCTCCCCAGCATGTAAATCTCATTTTTGAAGCAGCAATTGTCACCCTGGATATTAAGTCTCATATTCTGCTTGGTGTGTTATGTGAATAGCGACCGAGCTGTTAAAAAGAGTGAAAAAAGAGAAAGCTGGAAAAAGTTCAAACAGCAGGGCTGAAGGCAGGTGTTACACAGTGGTATGTCAGTTCTACAATGCTTGTTTAATTGAAACCTTGTAATAAAAGTTTAAATACATAAAATGTTGTATTTTTTTTTTTTTTATCAAAAGAACTTCCCTCTTGTCCCCAGCCTGTGTGCATGGAGGAGGGGGAGAGGAAACTGGCAACCTCTAAGGAATGGAGAAATGGCAGGTCCAACTCTGGTTGGCTTCATCTTCCTCAAAAACGCTCTGTGAGTGAATTCAGAGTCTCAGGTGAATGAGAACCCTACCTACTGGCTTTCTTCAAGTAACTGAAGTCTACACAAGGCAATCTGTAGCATGGAGAATGCTCCTCCTGGCTTTCAGAAGACAAGGAAAAGCAGAGCTTCATGTCTGGGCAGCACTATGTTCTCGATGGTGCGTTCCATGGAGTGCACCTGCTCAGGGGAGGCAGTCAAGAAGGCCAAAGGCCCAATGCGCTGTTCTGCACAGGAGTGGCAGAGGTGGCCACCCTTGTTTTCCTTTCTGTTGCTCTGTAGTGAGGGATAAGGAAAAGAGGGAAAAGGAACAATCAAAAAACAAGGATTTTCCACCGGGAAGTGCTGAACTGCTGTCGCACTGCCAAGGCACTTTGTGTTACGATTTGGATATTTTCAGACTTGTGCGAACCTCTTAGGTAATGCAGTCATGCCTTGGTACTCATTGGCTTCAGAACTTACCGAACCCTGTACTCGTCACATTTGGACAAGAAAAAATGTTTCAGAACTTGGCACTTGCTCAGGACACATCTCATTTGCTAGAACTTGGAGGAGTCACAATGCTGCCCCACAAGAGAAAATGCTGCATCACTTGTCATTTGCTCAGTACCACTCATCAGTTTCAGCACTCGTCACAAGTTCTGGAATGAATTAAGGACGAGTACCGAGGTACTACTTACTTCCCACTGCACGGCCATCTAGGGTAGACTCAATTCTATCAAATTCCCTTACAGCAGAAAATGGAATTATTAAGGCAAGGGACAAAGAGCTAAGAACAAGTTAACCAGGTAAGTAGTTCTCCTCAGAGTGTTGGTCACAACCCAACCTCTCAGCCTGTGCTACCCATACTAATTATGTTATCATCAGCTCTGATATAGAGATAGATCTGGCATCTCTTGTGCCTTATATATGAAAAGCCCCTGAAAAGAATTATATCAATTTCTCTTTTACTTCCTTCACCCACAGCCCAGAAAGCACTGAGCTCACAGGCAATAAAACACAGATGACTGGATTAAACTCCACAGAAAGCCAGAGCTGCATCCAAGACCACGTACATAAGTGATGGGGAGCTTCTTCATGGTGAGCACAGTGTCCACCGGGATGGTGTTGTTGCACTGGCCCACACAGCAGCGGACCACCCCTGTTTTCAAAACGTTACTCGTCAGCTCTGCTTGCAAGAAGTACTCCTGGAAAGAAAAGAGTGAGAAAGAGAACAACAGCAATACCTCTGCTACATTCTTCTTGGAAACTCTTAATAGCTAAGGAGCTAGAAACACTCCAACTCCCCAAATCTTGCTGCTAGATCTGAAACTGCTTTATGGCTTCCTTCCTAAACTATAAGTTACATGAGATCACAAAGCATCTTACTTGTTTTGTTACCAACACCTCCTAGCACTAAGTACAGTGATAACAGCGTTCTATAATTAATATTTGTCAACTGAATGAATAGGTAAATCAACTAATTAAGCCACCCACATTCTTTAGTGACATCTCGGGTGCCGGACACTTTCACTGGTATGAAGACCAGTAACTGTTGGGAAACACCATCACTCAAAGAACTGTGAAGGGCAAACATCAAACTGTGTTATGCACTGGGCCATTGCCATCTGTTGCAAACACAACCACAGGTGAAAAGCTTCACTGGAACCCCGGGCCTTCAGGAATCCAAAGGTACATGCTACCACCACCTACACCTCCCTCCTTAAATCATGCCAGGCTGTTTTGTTTTTAAATGCTTTGCTTCCCTTCTAGCAGTCAGGTCCTTTGCTTATAAAGCACTGTACATATAATCCTCACCAATGATTTCCTGGGGGGTGATATTGTCCTCGTCCCCATTGCATATATGAGGGCACGAGAGCCAAGAAATTAGGTTACTTGTGCAAATGATCACAGAGCTAGACTGTGGCAGATGTGAGGCTCAAACCTGGGTGTGCCTAAGTCCAGAGCCTGTGCTTTTAATCACCAAGCAACAGAGAGTCTCTCCGTCTCTCTTATTATCTCCAGATACAAAGCTAAATTGACTCAACAGCACTTCCATCATGTAGAAAGTGCTCAGAATTACTGCTGAATGAGTGAGCACAGGCATGCCATGCCCACACAGCTCTGCTGAAAGTGCCAGTTCTCCCCTTGATACCTCACTGCTGGGGCTCAGTGTCCCCAAGACAACTAGCACCTTTGAGTGTCCCCTCTGCTTTCCCCACTTGATTGTAGAGCAGTTATTTCACCAGTTCCATGTGGCCCTTTATCTCCCTTCTCAGAGGTGCAGTCAACAGAAGTACAGAGCGATAAACAGCTCACCCAGAGTCACAAAGTGTCCAGCTGAAAGAACTGGATGCGAACGGAGGCAGTCTGATCTGAGGCCAGATTATGTTCCGCCTCAGAACGCGAGGGGATGCCGCTTTCATCTATCTATTCAACCAACACTGAGCACCAGCCATGTGCTAGGCACTGTTGCAGGGATATGCCTGTGAGATTTGGACTAAGAATCAAAGATGCTAAGAGGCTAAGAAGCTATTTCTGAGCAACTAGCACAGCTCCATGTCACTTTATAGCTAGATTTTCTAAGAGTGTCAGAGAAAAAGCAGGCTGGCTGCCCTACTCTTGGTTACAGGAAAGACCAAATGGTTTATCACTCTGTGCAGTGGGAAACAATGGCTCCCTTTTGTTCTACAACCTCACCATGTATGGCTATACTGTTCACAACATGCTTTTACATTCTCTAAATTATTAACCCTCCTCCCTTCTGTCTGTCAGAGCCTTTGAGATCCCCTGTAGCCTTCCTCTCTGAGTAGAAGGTGAGCTTAGCCACTTCTGAAACAGGATGACCCCAGATTGATTCATAAGCTATGATAAAGAAAAAGCAGAAGTACTCATACCTCACCCTGGGTCTCTGAGACTTATAAACATCTGCTTACAAAATGGGTGATGTATCCGGGGGTTCCAAAGAGCACCCTGGGGGCCAAAAGATGTTTCCCAACCCTGTCTCAGTAAGGGGGAAGTCTCTCTCTACATTCTATATTCTTTATGAAGAAAACTCATTTTCCTCCAAGAATGTATGCAGTACCCAATTGATAAGCTTCCAGTTAGCTTTAAAAAGCCTATGTGACTCTTATACTAAACTGGTGGGACTCTAAGGTATACAATCTCTGTGAAGGATTTGGTAATATCTAGAAAAATCACACAACTATTTATCCTTTGCCCAGAAATTTAGATTCTAGAAGTGTATCCCCCAAAATGCACAGGCAAGAATAAAAAATGACTATGCATTGTGGCATTATTATTAAAGCAAAGGATTAGAAAGAACCCAGTATCCATCAGTGAGAAACCGCATAAATCATGATGTGTCAACACAGCAAATACTACTCAGTTGTATAAAGGAATGAGAAAGAGCTTCACGAACTGATAGTGGTTTCCATGCATATTTCTCAGTTACAAAGTGAGATACAGAGCATTATAAATAGAATGATACCTTTTGTGAAAAAGGAGAATATAAAAATATATACACTTACAAAAAATTACTAAAGAACAGATCAAAAACTAATTTAAAAGCTATTTGTGACAGAGGGAGAGAAAATCTGAAGGGGATAGTGATGGAATGAGACTTCTCTGATGTATCGGTTACAAAATTTTGATGCTGAAAACATAAATGTCCTACTCATTCAAAAAAGATACTTAAGTCAAAAAGAAGCCAAGCAATTCCTATAGGGATTATAAACAAACAAATGTATATCTAACTGAAATTAAATTCATGTTCAAACTACAGGGGAAAAAGGACTTATTTCGATTGCCTTCAGATATGATATTCTGCCCTGGCTGGTGTGGCTCAGTGGATTGACTGCCGGCCTGTGAATCGAAAGGTCCCTGGTTTGATTCCCAGTCAGGGCACATGCCCGGGTTGCAGGCCAGGTCCCCAGCTGGGGGCGTGCAAAAGGCAATCAGTCGATGTTTCTCTCATTACATTGATGTTTTTCTCCCTCCCTCCTTTCTCTCTAAAAATAAATAAATGAAATTTTTTTTTAAAGAATATGATATTCTGACTACACATCCTTAGTGGAATTTGGAGAAATGGGGCTGTTCGGAAATCATAAATTTCATTCAGCATTCAGTAATATTGGTATTATTTTAAAATATTTTATGTACAGTAGAATAGTAGAAATAAGCAACTAATAAGTACTGTTTGGAACCCAGATTTTCAGTGTAAGAGAAAAGCTTCAAGTGTAAAAGAAGTAAAAATCCCTTAATGCTCCCCTGACTCGGATTGTGGAACTATAACCAGTAACAGTCCTAATGTAAATGGCTCTGGCTCTGACAATGCAGACACAGTGTGCCCTTACAGTAATGAAAGGATGAGGACGGCACGTGCCCAAAAGGTTGTGTTACTCGTGTTGGTGGTGGTGCACACTGGGGAAGAAACTATGAGGAAAAGTAAAAAAGGTCCTCACGGTAAAAGCTAGGACGGTGGCTACTCTCATGAGGGCGGGGTGGGGGTGCTGATTGTGAGGGGCTCCCTGAGGGCAGCTGGGACAGCTGGCAAGTCCAATCTCCTGACCTGGGTGAGCAGTCAAGCATCCTAACTGCAAAGTGCACATCTGTCTTCTACATTTGTGTTATATTAAACCACAAGGAGTTTAAACAAAAAGTTGGAATTATCAGTATGAACTCTTGACATTTCTTTCTTTTCAAAAACATGGATTTCCTAGCTCTGTCTACTAAAAAGTTGAATAAAAGTTTAGCATCACTAAAAGGGAGATCACCTGATACCACTGTCTTCTGATGTGAGGCAATACAAAGCAAAGCCCCTCTCTGACACCCAAATAAAGGATTCCTGCCAAAAAAGTTAATCCTGAATCTAATGAAGCCTCTACGGCCAACTTCCCGTGGTAGGAAATCCAGGATAGGTAATAGTAAAATAAGCTATACAACCACACAGGGAAGCAAATCTAGAATGTGAAACATTATGTAGGAAAACTGACTCGGCTTCTGCAAAAACGCAGGAGTATTGAAAAGGAGGAAGGGGGTCTTGACCACTCTATATTAAGAAACTTAAGAGACCTAACAACAAAATGTATGATTATGGATTGAGCAGCAGAGGCTACAGGAAATTATTATAAATTTTATAAGATGATAATGGCTCTTTCGCTATGAAAAAAGATGGCCAATTTTTTTTAGAGAGGCATACATCAAATCTGTACAGGGATGATTTGTATATGGTAATTTAATACATCATTTTCTCAACTTTTAAATGTCTCAAATTAAAGAAAAATTCTTTAAGATTGGTGGCCTCCCATACACACCTTGACTAGGGATCAAACCCACAACCTAGGTATGTGCCTTGACCGGGGATTGAACCTGCAACCTTTCGGTGTATGGGACAATGCTCCAACCAACTGAGCCCCCAGGCCAGGGCTAAAAGAACTTTTGAAACTGAATTAGGAAAGAATTTGGAAGAGAACCCACGTTTTTGTTTCTTTAGTTAGGACGCCTCCTGCACTAGGAACAGGCCTCTGTGCACTCAAGAAAGAGAAGCCCTTCTCTTCCAAGCCAGGGTAGGTTGATCCCTTATTCACAGCCAACAAAATCCAAACGTGGTAAATGGATTTGTGCTACCAGTCCCTCTTACCCCAGCCAAAGTCAAGATGTTCTCCAAGGATTTGGTCATGATGAGCTGCTTCTTGGCACGAGTTACTGCAACATACAGTAAATTCCATTCGTCCTCAGAAAATGACTCTAAAGATAAGGTAAAGGAGGGAAATATGTCAACTCAAAAGCCTGCTCACAAAAATTTATGTTTTCATCTAAATGTTAACTATCCCTCATCCAGCCCTGCCCTCCAAAAACCCACTCAAGATTTGCTATACCTACAAAATTTTCCTACAAATACCAACTCCAAAAATAAACAAAAACCTGATAGACTAGTGGCACACAACACTTGAGTTTTAGTTAGTGCTGCCACTGGTAAATCCTGGGAACTGGTTCACTGTCCAGTCAACACCTGTGATGTGCCCAGTGTATATTTTCTGTTCATTCTCCCACTTTCCCTCACGATCCTGTGGGACTGATAGGGAAACTGAAGCTTAAGGAGGGAAAAGCATTTGGACAAATAGGCCATGGCTAACCAAAGGTCCAAGAGATGAATCCAAGTCTCTAAAACCCAAGTTCTTTCCTTTTCCTGACACTTTCTCACTTGGGCCAACGGGGAAATGCCTCATGTTGTTACAGGACAGCCAGAGGAAAAAAACATAAGTCTTTGTTGCCTGCCTTATGCCTCAATTCTCTCATTTACAATACCTAGCACAATGGTAAAAATTCAATAAAGAGCAGTTAATCTGTGAATACACTTAAAAGTCATTCATTGTGTACTTAAATCAATGGATGGTATGGTTGTGAATCATCTCAAAAAGCTGTTCATTCATATGTGTGTGTGTGTGTGTATATATATAATGTATAATGATCAGCAAAGGGGAAAAAAGGTAGTAGTATATTAAACAAACTTCTCTTCCCCAATATAAATTGATAACTCTCTGTGGTCATTTCCCCCCACCCCACTTTAATTTATGTTCAAGACCATGTCTTTCTCTTAATTTTATGAATATATTCATCAGTATAAGGAGGTTTTAGTATTTTTATTTTAGCCCACCAATGTATGCTATGCCCCAAATTTTGAATCCACAGTTATCTCAGAGTTTTTATTTGTTTGTTTGTAGGAAAACTTCAAATGATTTTATTCTAAGATTTAAAACTAAAGCATAGCACTTATGCTTACAGTTTAACAACTAGCTGTGAGTATAAATTTATACAAAAGCGGACAAATAATAGAGTGCTTTTATGATCTTATGATTTTCTAACCTCTTTAATACAAAGGAGAGTTAGTTAAAGAAAAAAACACCTTGGTGGGTGGGTAAGCTGTACATTTTAAAGCTTTTATGAGTCTGATGGTAAAAACCCCAAGTGGAAGAGTCGATACACTCTAAACAGGGACACTATAAACGGAAGTGCCCTAGAGGTAGCACCAAGAGTGGTGGGCTCTGGAAGTACAGTTTCTGAAAAATGTAGTATATGAATAACAAGTTTAAAACTGGGAGGTGCTGTTTTTTCTTCTAGGAGAATCCTTCCAAGAGGCTACACCACCCAACAAAAAGGAAGGCATCCCAAGGAAGCATCTCTAGTCAACTCTTAAAGAGGATCCTCAGTACAACCAGTCTTACCAACTCTAAAGTGAGGCAGCTGGGCAAGGTTGTGCCTGGCGCAAGGCACTTTCACAAAATCATCCAAAACATGAACGGTATCAAACTCCAAGCCTTTGGCTTTGTGCACAGTACCCAAAATGTACTCTGGAATAAAAACACAGCACAGCATTAGATGGGGTAGGGACAGGAAGAGAAACAAAAGAAAGGGAAAAAATGTACTCTTCCTACTGTACCCTTAAAACTCTAACTTCATTTTCCCACCTGTGTGTTGCTTTGTGGGAAAAAGAGGAGAGAGGAATATACAGCCAGAAAAAAAAAAAGAGCAAAAAAGAGAAAAATAAAAAGATGAGGGGAAAAGTAGAAAAGTTGTTGCAGGTCAGTTAATGCATCTCAGAACCACCTTCCAGAGCTCACGGTGACCTGCTCACCTCCTATGCTTCACACATGAAGGGACAGAGGCCCAGAAGAGGAGTGAATGGTTTGCCCAAAGTCACATGGCAGCAGAGTTGGGACCAGAAAGTCCCATTCTACCAGCTTGGAGGTAGAACAGAAGCAAAGGACCCCCAAGGAAGAATGGCAGCTCTGCTCCCTACTCTTAGGCAAAGCCAGGAATGCAACAAAGTCGCCCTTGATTACACGTGATACTCATACAGGCAAGAAGCATCAGGAGACCATCTGTTCCTTCTCCTGGTGGGAGGTGAAGAACTGTTTTCCTTACCTGCGAAGTCCAAGTCTTCTATGTGGCATTTTTCTATCCTTTCCACCAGTTCTGGAATCCTGATGTTATACTTTTCAACGACAGCAATCTTTGCTTCAAGCTCCTTATCCTCGGCTGCGGTCACATACCTCTTGAAGCCACTAAAGCCTTCTTTGTGTACCCATCTTCTAATAAACCTGTCTTTAATAATGAGGTTTCCTATGAAAAATACAAACACAAGTTAATGTGATACAGGTTACACTGATATACGGTGGCAGCAGCTACACATGCCTAACCAACAGCGTAAGTGAATGGTCTTAAGGTTGGGAGATCCAGGTTCTAGTCCCGACTACATCACTAACCGACTGTGTGTTCCTGGGCAAGTCAGTGCAATGACCTGTGCTTTAGCCTCTCCGTCTCCTGAGGATCAAGAGCCCTACCCTTGATATCCTTACCTACTTCACAGGGATTTGAAACAGCACAGTTAGGAAAAGAAAAGCGCTACAGAAATGTTAGCGACGATCATCTGGGGCACGTGCGGAAGTTTCAATGTGTAAAGGTGCCCAGGCAGACAGAAAGGGTGATGAGGGAAGACAGCCTAAGGGGCCAACAATAGAAAAAAAATTTAGACTTCTAAAAGAAGGATCTGGAAAAAGCTATCAGTACCTCTGAAAACAGAAGGCCTCAGACATCCCAGTCTTGATGGGAAAAGAGCAACACTAGCTCCACCCTTCTCCAGAATTGAAAAACTCTGACTCAGAACATGCCCATCCTTCTCCCGACCCTCGTCACCAGAGTGCCTCCGTCCACCACACCACGGCCAGGAAGATACTCACGTTTCTTCCGTTCTTCCTCCGGCTGAAGAAGGATCCAAATATCAATGATTCTGTCCAATCCAAATGATTTAATCCCCTGAAAAAGTTTTTTGGTGGGATTTTTGAGGGTTTTTTTGTTGTTTTTCATTTTGTTTTGTTTTTGTTGTTGTCTTAACAAAACAAAAGTAAACCAAATGTAGAGATGTGATTTTGGAAATTAGACAGTTTCTTGGAAACAAATCTCAAATTGCACCAAAAGCATAAGGACAGTAAGCAGGAAGCTTCATCAGGCATAAAAGCACTAGGCTATAATGCAGCCTGGAAATTCAGGATTACCAAATGCTAAGTTATAGCTGCTACCTCAAACTCTTTCTACGTTTTAAAAAAGGCAAGAAACTATCTGCATTTTTCCTTGTCAAAAAGGGCAATTTCAATTATCTACCGTCTAGGAATATAAAAGGCTGCAATGAAAAATAAATGATATCTACAGACAAAGAGTGAAATATGAATACTTACCATTGTTTCTTTTGAGAAAAGAACTACAGAAGGCCTATAGGTCCAGATTATTGTGTTGTAAAAGGTTATTAGGTCCTGGAGGAGAGGGTCTGACCGTACCACAGTTCAGCCCAACTCTACCTGGAAGTGTGTACTGAGCACTGGCTGGGGCCCAGCACTTGCACGGCACCAGGTCCCAGTATAGAAGAAACATATGTCAAAGCCTTTATCATCGTTTTGAGAAGGGACACATAACACATTAACATAAAACAGAGACCAAAATAAGACAGTATACATAATTGGAAATCATATGTGATCATGTGTAACGATCCATCCCACAGGTGATGAGTAGATACAGAGAAGGGAAGAGAGCAACTTACATTATATCATGCCCAGCATGAATGATGTTCCCCAAGTATGTATTATTTTCTGACGGTAACAAAAATGGCTAAACTGTGCTATACCCACTGCATGCAATACTGTAGTCATTATAGTGGCAACATGAAAGAAAATATGCTTATGTGTTGAGTTAAGTCAGCATCTTTTTAATGTACACTATAATTATAATTATGTAAAAATAAACATCTAGAAGAACAGTGAGAAGTAATTAGCAAAAAAGAGAATGATATGAAATACTGAGATTAAGGCTGAATTTTTTCCTATGGCTTGGTTAATATAATCTTTATAAATAAAGAGAAGTCAGAACATCTTTTGATTATAATTCACTCAATATATTTATTGAGTGCCTATACATGGAAAATATCTTTTTCATAAATGAATGAGTGAATGTCTTTTAGTCATATAACTTGGCTTCAAAGAGTCAAAAGTGCCACACATGTCACTGAACACTAATTTCCCCGTGAAACAGGTAAAGGAAAGGCATTATCTTTATCTTAGAGATGGAGAGAATGAGGCACACAGAAGTTGTGACTTGCCACAAGCCACACAAAGTTAGTGACAGAACCCGAGCTAGAACCAGGTACACACACTCTATCCACTGGAGCCCACTAGCCTGTCCTGCTGTGCTGTCCCTCACTGATTCTTACACTAATGAACAACACACACTGGGACACTCACAGGGAGCCCATGGCCTCATTTGCATAGTCAAAGGTGAGAAGGGCATTTATTTTTTAAAGAGTAAGACAGAAGATCCCCAAGTGCTTGTTGGATCTGACTTTACAGGAATGTTTGGCTAGCATAATCAGAAAGTTCAGGGACAAAGACGTCAGTCATGGCATAGATGGTGAAAATTGTCAAAAACCCAAATGCTTGCCTGCATGATAATCCTAATTAAAATGTAATGTTTTCATCATCTGTGTTTGTCTGAAATGTTTCTGTGTATGAAGCAGTCAAGAGAAATTTACTCTTACCCCAATCAAATGTATCTTTGCAGGTACTTCTCCGTCAGTCACCCGTACAGCTTCGTCAAACACATTGGCATTGGTCCGGGACAACAGGGCCACCTGCCCCTTTGTATCACCTCTAATGCCACCTTTTGGGAGAGAGCACAAACTCTATAGCAAATCCAAATAAAGGGGAAAACAAATTTTTGTAACAAATAAAAGAACAGTAACTGGAAGCCTTACTCGGATGGTTTCCTCCAACCAAAGTCTTTTTCCGTACTCTCTTGCAGACGTCCAAGATTGTGGCTCCCACGTAAGCTATTTCCACACCAAATCTAAAACTCTGTTGGAAAACAGCAAAACAAAAGGAGTTAACAACCTCCCCCTGAAGTATGTTAGCATATTTCTGTCACTGCCAAGTCCTGGCCATGCCAAACTGATCCCTCCTGACTCACCTTACCTGGAAAGTGTATTTGGAAATTCCCTACTGTAAACCCACTTGTACTGAATAGGAGCTTGAAAAAGAATCAAAGACTTTATTTCTAAGTGTTCAGAATAGGATTTTCTATCTTGGAACCTTAGAGTTACCTATTTTTCTTTACTTCTTGTCCCCAAATCCAAATCTTGACAATTCAACCACCAAATTTTTTTACACTATTTTTCTTACCATTGCTCTGCCGGGTCAGCTCAGAAACAAACTTCATGCTTCACCTACTTGGTCTTTTTCCCTCCAGTCTCCTCCCATTGCCAAAAACCTCTCTACACCTCTGCTAGATCAATCTTTTTTCTTTTAATTCTCATCTGAGAACATGCTTATTGGTTACAGAGAGGGAGGGGCGGGAGAAAGAGAGGGAGAGAAACACGGATGTGAGAGAGTAACATCAATTGGTTGCCTCTCACATGCACCCTGACTGGGGACCTAACCTGCAACCCAGGCATGTGCCCTGACTGGGAATCAAACCCACAGCCTTTTGGTTTGTGGGAAGACACCCAACCAACTGAGCCACACCAGCCAGGGCTGTTGGATCAATCTTTCCCACACACTGTCCTCAAGCCATACATTTGTTCAAAAAGGAAGGGCAATACAGGAGGAAAAGGTGATGTGTACATTTTTAAGATTCATCACAGTCTTAACAACCTATTTCCTTTTATTCCCCAAATCAATAGCAAACATTTCTTAACAAATCTACCCTTCTTTCCAAATCGAATCTAAGAAGTATAAATTATATAAAAGATTAAGGGAAATTAGGGAAGGCTTCTCTCCTTGGCTTTGAAATTCTCTCTACATTAATCTAAAAACACCGTCCTACATAACCAACCACGAGTATTATATAATCATCATTTCCTGAGCATTCCCTGCCCACTCTCTGCCTTGGCACATGGTTAAACAATTACCTACCCCTCAAAATTCCACTTTACACCCTAATTCCTTGACCACTGCAGCTGGAAACACATCATTCTTTCCCAAACTCATGATATTCATTGCCTTTTCCATGCATTTCTAACTTAAGGTAATAAAGGATTATGTGTTTTGGCGAACATTAACAATACAGTCTAAGGAAAATGAGACTTTCAACAAATAGTACTGTGTTGCTATAGAACTCTTCTGAGTAAACCATAACCCAAATCATAAAATAAATATCTGTGAGTCCATGCTGATATAAGTAAATGACTGAATAAATAAATGGGAGAGAAGACACAAATCTCCCTTGCAGAAGAATTACAAATAATTTATGTCGCTACTGCAACACTTATTCTGTGAGTGAGGGCTAAGTATGGTGACTTCCTTCCGAAGCATATATTATAGCACGGAAAGAGCAAGAGGCAGGGAGAGTAAGTTCACAGTGGAGAAACCTGACAAACACTACTTCCACTAGATGATCAAGGTCAACATCAATAGTCATAAATCATATTCCCTTGATATGATGTGATAAAAATGACAGTATGTGCCCTCGATATTGTGATGACAATGACAATTTTTGTCCTGAGAAATCTCCCTCCCCAACACTCATAAGATGATAAGAAAAACAGCCAACAAATTTTAACATAGGCATCCTACAAAACACCTAAGCAGTACTCTCCAAAACTGTCAGTCTTCAAAAACAAGGCAAGTCTGATAAACTGTCACAGCCAACAGAAGGCTATGAAGACATGACAACTACATGTAATATGGTAACCCTCATAAGATCCTGGAACAAAAAAGGACATTAGGTAAAAACTAAGGACGTCTGAGTAAACTATAGGCTCTATAATAATGTGTCAATACTAGTGCATTAGCTGTGGCAAACGCACTACACTACTATGTTAATAATAGGGTAAACTGAATGCACGGTATATGGGAAATTCCCATACTACTTTCTCAATTTTTCCATAAATCTGAAACTAAAAACAGTCTATTACAAAAAGTTACTCTGAGTTGATATTATCCCAAATCACTGTAAAACACAACAGGAAGTCAAAGGAATGAAGTCACAGAGTAGGCCACAGAACTTTTTATAACACAACAAAACAGTTCAGATTATACCTGAATAGCTGGCACACCTCATACCCTCTAACTAGAAAAGCATTGCTTAAAAGCAGTGCTTTTTGCACCTCTTGGTCTCAGTACTCTGCACTCCCCAAAACTGCTCAGGCCCTAAAAGACTTTTAATTACGTGAGTTATATCGAAGTACAGTAATCACTAGAAACTTTGATTCATTTAAAAACAACAATAGTCTTGGCTGGTGTGACTCGGTGGATTGAGCACTGGCCTGTGAACCAAAGGGTCGCTGGTTCGATTTTTGATTCCCAGTCAAGGCACATGCCTGGGTTGTGGGCCATGTCCCCAGACAGGGGCATGTGAGAGGCTACTGATCAATATATCTCTTGCAAATTGATGTTTCTCTTCCACTCTTTCTCCCTCCTTTCCCAGCTCTCTAAAAAAAAAGTAAATAAATAAAAATAACAATAATGGTCCTGGCCAGGTAGCTCAGTTGGTTTGAGCACTGTTATGATACACCGAGGTTGTGGGTTTGATCTTCAGTCAGGACACATACAAGAAGTGACCAATGAATGAGTAAATGGGTGGAACAATAAGTCGACATTTCTCTCTTTCTCTCTCTCAAATCCATCAATAAAAAATAAATAATAAGACAATAAGAAACCCACTGCATAATAACATAAATATTTTTTAAAAAACATATTTTCCAAAACAAAAAAAATTTGGCAGGAAGACTGTCACTCTTGTACATTTTGGCAAATCTCTTTAATGCCCAGCAGAAGAGAAGACAGCTGCATTCTCAGTTCCGTCTGTGTTCTGTCTGCGATGCTGTGTTGTCTCAGTTGAATGACATGAAGAAAACTCACCTTACACACATGCATATAGAAAAGGGGAGGAAAGCTTAATAACCTTTTTGGACCATCAAGGACGCCATGAGTTGTCATGCTCACAATGGCGGGCATTAAGTTTTCCAAAATTTTGATTTCACTTGAAAGTAAAGGTTTTATCTTTGGCAACAAAAAATTGTCAGTTGTTTGCCTTGAGTCACAGCTCATTTCATTCATTTTTGGGAAAATGTTAAAAACCCAAATCTGAATAACCAGAAGTCTGCCAGCTCTTCTTTCGATGACAAATGGTATTACAAGAAGAAAAGCTGCCAGTGTAGCTCACAACTCCAGCACAAAAGTGCTCTTCATTAGAAAGCCAACGCACTTCGGTGTGCCGAAGTACTTTGTGCACACTTCCCACTGCGTCACCCAGAGCACTAAGGAGACGTCTTCAAGAAATAGCAGCTAATAAAATGAATACTGTTTGCTGTGTCAAGTACATTCCAGTGAACTGTGTTTGTTTTTGTTGTTGCTTGTTTCTAAACTGCATGAGTGCACGGCAGTAAAGAACACAGTGACTGCTGGTACTATGTGGTGCCAATGCCGTGGTTCATGGCAAGGTGTGGGCAGTTTCACCCACGCTGCTTTGTGTCATCAGTTCAAATGTTAACACAGTGAAAAAGGCAAACTACTATTAGGAAAGCTGTTTCGACTTTGTACATCCCCTGAGAACAAGAGAACCACTGCTTAGAAGCAAGGATTGGCTACATTCTGTGAACCTGACACAAAACCTTGCACAGCTCCTGGCACACAGGAAGCACTGAAAATCAGGGGTGGAGAACCACCATGTTTACTTGTGTACTTCTGGGGACTTGGAAGCAAAGAGAACTCTTACCTGTGTGAGATAGAAGACATGAGTGTGAGGGACTGTAAACAGGGCGTTGACTGCACCACGGAAGGTATAGATCTGCTGGTGTGGGTCCCCTACAAAGATCTTTCCACATGGCTGAGACAGGACTATATTCATGATTGCTGCAACCAATAAGAGGGAAAGTAAGAGATCTAAAAGAACGCCAACCCACATGGCAAAAAGAAACCACATTTCCGACAGAAAGGATAAAAATGGATGGTTTCATGAAACAAAGCCAGGGCACACCGTACAACGGAGTTGTGTTTTCCTGCAGTATAGGCACACTCAATCCAAAGAAGTGATTTAATAACAGACAAAGGAACAGTTTCTAATCCCAGAAATGTAGATTCTTTTTAGTTCTAGACAAATTATTGTGTATAAGAAACCACATAGGCAAATCTAAAATGAGGTAAATTGTCTTTTCTCTCTGATATTATAACTTAAGGTCCCCAAATGACCTACAAAGTCACACTATTTTCTATTAGCCATTGGAAATATATACAACACAAACTGTTCACTCTAAATTGACAATCTCTTCCCATCAGCATGAGTCTAGGTCCCTACCCTCTGATGACCTATGCTTAGTCAACATTTTAAGAATAACCTGACGCAAAACATTTAGAGGAAAATTAATCTGCCTTGGGTGGGGGGAAGGACAATTGTTGAAATTCAAAGTCAAATAATAAGGGATTTCTGAGTGATTAAATATCATTTGTTCCTCTTCTTTAGGACAAATAAGAATGATCAACTCATTTCATGTATATGTCCTCTTATATAATCAAGATGTTGTTTCTATGTATTTGACACTACTGATGTCCTGAATAGTTTATCACCTGGGGTACAGTCCTGGGCCTCATCCACAAAGATGGCATCAAAGGAGGCAAGCAAAGGTTTGCTCAGCTGCCAAAGTTTCAAGTAGCCTAAAAAAAGGGAGTAGCAAGAGTCAGAACTCATAACTAAAGCGGTTACATCTAACAGGTATCAAGATTTGGGGACTTGCATACCATCATGAGTCATTTGGTAAGCCTCTTCTTTGCACTCCCCCAGCTTCTTCATGTTATCCCAAAGGCGGCTTGCTTCAAGAACACTGTTCTAGAAAACAAGTAATTGGTAAGTCCTAGTTTAAGACCCTGGAAAAGACAGCACCCTGAAATCACACTTCTCGTTTCCACATGCACAGCAGAGGTCAGGATAAATGCACCCGCACAGCTCGGTGAGTGGCAGTCACTTCCCTAACTTCCTTCCGGCTCCACGACAGCCCAGTGATAGATCATTGCTCAGACAGCACAAAATCTGATGGACCAGAAAAGGCTGGATTATTTCTCTAGATTTATGACTAACAATGAATTCATAAAAAGGGTGGTAAATGATTGAAAAAACTTGTTAAAAATTAGAAAAGAGAATCCTAATCTTTAGATTCGTCTAGCAGCCCCAATGAAAAGCTCTGATAAACCCTGGGCAGGTGCCTCATGGCTGAATGGAAAGACCAGTATTGAGTGAGTTGTCCATGAATGTTCTTTGTAGAAAACGCTTTATAACTCACAGCTATCATGACTGGCCTACAGTCTCACTCCTGTACCTTTACTTCCTGCCAACAGTTACGAAGAAATGAAAGACAAATATAACACTGTACCATGTCACCTCTTCTCATTTAACCCCTGATCCCTAACTCTAAAGATATTTAAATACTCACCAGTTTTTCACTCTGTTCAACCATGACTCTCTGTCCTTGGTTGTCCTTACACCAAATAGGCACGTGATCAATAGTCAGCTCTTCGTCAGCTGAGGCAAAGAAGTTTTCTAAAGTCTTACACACTAGCTTGGCCCTTATGAATCCACCTTTCCCTTCAGCAAGGACAGAATTGACCATGAAGGGTGTTAACTTGAAGAGATTCAATTTCTTCTTTGATTGGTACCTGTAACACATACCCCAAATGAGGTATTTGGCTTTATTGACAATGCCAATAAAATGTGTCCCCTCACTCCCAATCCCCTCCTCTCCAACAACACCACAAGGTCACTCTCAGTGTCACATACAGATGAGGGAAAATAGAAAGCTACAGAGGTTGAGCCAGGTCCATGTATAATTTGAAATGGCTTCACATTAAGCTTTCAGGAATTCACATACAATAACCCAGAAGATGAAGTGGCTCATGGCAGACACGACTATTCTAAGGTGTGAAACAGACTACAAGAGGCCCCCAAGGGCGGACACTCAAAGTTTCTCGAAACCTTCACATCCACGGGAATGCTGGTTCAGAGGCCTCAAGAGACCTGGGGCAAGTGTACCTTAGCTTAGTCTTCTCCCTCTTGCCCCATTCCAAGGAAAGCCTAGAAGTGACCAGACTGCTGATATCCTGAACTCTAGACAAGTCATTTTTACTTTCTGTGCTTCAATTCCAGAGAAATGAGATTGGCTCCCCCTTCAGATATTATTTGTAAACAATGTATTTTTATTGGGTAAAAGTGCAAATCGCTAAATCTATCTTTATATTTCCTGTCTATAAATGGAGACAAAAAGGTTAAATTTTCTTAGCGTCATTGTGGTGTAAGTCCATATGTGATCATGAGGATCGCAACATGAAAAACAGTGATTAGACATAATAACAATGATGGCAATGTAATGCTCACTTCCGCCCAATGTGTCCATAGGCCATGGAATGAAAGGTTTTGCAGATGACATTGCTGGGGAAGACTCGCTCGGCCTGCTTTGCGATGCTCTTGTTGAATGTCACATAAAGAAACCTGCTCTCAGACCACTTCTCAGCATACTTGACCAGGGTAGAGGTCTTCCCAGTGCCTGGGGAAGCCAAGAGGAAAGGAAGTGACCCTCTGACCGGGAAAAACTGTTCCAAAGGATGCCTTCATCAGGGCTTATCCACGCTTATCTCGCCTCTTGTTTGAGACCAGACAGTGACAAGTTTTCCAATACCGATAAAAATGAACAACGGTATAGTGAAAAAAATAGATTCTAAGCCAAGTTAACCTGTGTGGGGATCATGGCAATGTCAGGTTTTAGTCAAGGAGCGAAGGGCAAGCTACTTGGCCTCAACGGTCTTCAGTTTGCTTCTCAGCCATGAGTGGGTCACACCGACTTTGTAGAGGCAGGCAGGATGGAGGTAATCATCAAGGTGCCCAACCGAAGAACGCAGGACATGGTAGCTATGGCTGGCCTAGGGCTCATTAATGCTTTGATGGCAAAAGCATGCAAATGAGATTCATTCTGAACTCTGTCTGCCCTACCTCTCCATCATTCGTCCAGTCATTCAGTTATTCAACTCTCATTCATTTAAAAAATATTTATTGAGCACCTATTACATGCTCAGCTGTATGCTAAGTACCGGGAGTATATTAAAAGATACAAAGTAACGTTCCTACATTATAATCTAGTTGAAAATAAAATATCAACACAGTTGAAATAATTGGAACAAAATGAGAGTATAATGATAACACAGTAAAGTGAAAAAGAGTATGAATTTGGAAACAAAAAATTTTCCCCAAAGAAGAAAAATAGTACCTTTTTTCCAACCTTACAGGGTTGTTTTGAATATGTATGACATAGTGTAGAAGTATTTTAGAAAATGTGGATGTTGGCTATTCTTACTATATAATCAGGTACCAAATAGTTAATATGAATAATCAGTTATAGGGAAGAGTTCAGAGATCATGTAGGACTCAAAAGACTAAAGAAGCCTCCATCCAGAAAACTCAGGAATGATGAGAGTCATCGTGGAAGGGCAAAGAACAAGAGGGAAGGGGAGGAAACAGAGAAGAAGAGGAAGAGGGGGAAAGCAGGTTTTTGGAGAGGAACAAATCCAGCTTTGAATTCTAATTTGAATCCCACTTTGAATCCAGCTTTGAATTTTAATTCATATAGTATATACTGTATAATGTACCATATAATTCTTACTATATGGTTATAGTAAGAATAGCAAACATGCACATTTTTAAAAAATATTTTATTTATTTTGAGAGAGAAGGAAAGGAAGAGACAAAGAGAGGGTAAGAAACATCAGTGTGTGGTTGCCTCTTGTACACCCCCAACCAGGGACCCAGCCTACAACCCAGGCATGTGCCCTGACTGGGAATCGAACCGGCGATCTCTTGGTTTGCAGGCTGACACTCAATCCACTGAGCCACGCCAGCCAGGGCAGAATAGCCAACATGCACATTTTATAAATATTTCCACTCTATGTCACTCATATTCAAAACAACCCTGTAAGGTTGGAATAGAGATACTATTTTTTCTTCTTTGGTGAGAATTTTTTGTTTCCAAATTCATATTCTTTTTCACTTTACTGTGTTATTTAACATGGGGCAAGTCATTTTTCTTTTTTTGATCCTCACCACAGGACATGCTTATTGATTTTAGAGAGGAAGGAAGGGAGGGAGAAAGAGGAGAGAAACATTGATGTGAAAGAGAAATATCGATTGATTGCCTCCCACATGCGCCCACCCAAGGACCAAACCCGCACTCAGGCATATGCCCTGACCAGGAATAGAACCTGTGACCTTTGGTTTATGGAACGCCACCCAACCAACTAAGCTACTCCAGCCACGGCCTGGGGCAAGTCATTTTAATTTCTATCAGGCACATGGCAGGCATTTAAGAAATGGCTGTTGTTGTTTTTACTTGGATATGTAGGCAGAAAAAAGAGGGAAGGAATTCCAGGTAGAGAAAATAGTTTGAGCAAAGGTTCAGACAAAAGAATAATCAAGCACTTTAGAAGACTGTGAGGACAATGAGCTGACTGAAGCAGAAGAGTACACAATATATTTAGGAGCGTAGGTTAGAAACAAATGGTGGAAGGGTCTTCTAGACTGCACCCAATAGAAATCAGGAGCTACTAAAACTCTCTGAGAAGAGATTAACGTGACCTGCCAGTCCATAAGCAATCAGTGACTGAGCACATAAAATGACAAATGACAGCTTGGATCAACCCCTTTGGTTACTACTCAGCAAACTAACTCCTATGAACTGTTTGTCTCACAGGGAACTCCAGTGTGGATGCTCCCTGGAGTTGTAAGAAAAAGCAAGATTTACTTGGCAACTGCTTTTATGATTATTTCATTGCAGTAGTTTAATAGCAGATCAAAGTAAAGGTACTCTGTGAGGTCACAGGGAAGGGGGATGTAGTGATGAGAGCCATGACCCTGACCCTCTCTTCCAGTAGTGGTGAGTTCCCTTACCTGCAAATGCCATAATTTTTACCACCTGGAGAGGTTCCATCTTATGGTTCAGAATCAGCTGCTGTTCATGTGTAAGTTGGATGGTTGTTTTCTTGCTATATTCATTGGAGAAGAAAAATTAGAAAAATACAAAGGAATTGAAAAGACCAGGAGATGGACTGTCAAAAAGCAAACAGCTAAATCAGATGAACAAAATTTAACCCAAAACAAGACCTCCCTTTAGTGTGATAAAAGTGTTCTAAAACCAGAATATGATACTGACTGCACACTTAGTAAAATTAATAGAAATCTTTGAATTGTACAATTAAAATGGTAAATTTTACGTAATGTAAATTATACCTCAATAAAGTTGTTAAAACACCTCTCCTCCTGAAGTATGAGAGTCAAGAGTGAAAGACAAGAAGACAACACACACACTTACTCATCCATGTACATACCCTGGCCAAACTGACGTTTCCTCTTTAACTGTTGTGGCTGGAGTACCGGAATTCTCCTGAATATACAGGCAATAGAAAATGTTGTAGTGAATCCTAACAGGGAAAAAGCAGATTTAGAGATTATCAAATTAAGTCTCAATCTGTATCTTATTTTTTCTTGGATATATTTAAACTCTTTACTATTTCTAAAAAAAAAAAACAAAAATCAAAAAAACTCTACTACCATTTTATGGAAAAAAGGAAAGGAAAGAATTTAAGTATACCTAGAGCTCACTAAAGCCCTCTTGGAGAGCACAGTTCTGGGAAAGACACCTGGCTCCAGGTGCAATGGCAAAGGAGAGAGACCAGGGCATGCCCTCTGGGGACAAGGCCTTAGCTGTGATCATAAGAGACAAATAATCACAAGAGCAGTATGAACCAGTTGAAAAAATGTATTTTCTGCTCCTAGTGCTGAGATTCTTGTTCAGCATCAACATAATGTCACCTTATCTTTCGGAGCCTCCATTGCTGCTCTGCTCCCTGAGTCTCAAGAATACTGCTTTAGAAGCATGAAGAACATTCTATCTTTTAAGGTTCCAAAGAAAGTTTGCTACATGGGTAACGAGACATGATTACCATCCAAAATATATGAAGAACTCATACAACTCAACATCAAATAAACAATTCAATTAAAAAAATGGGCAGAAGACCTTAACAGACACTTCTCCCAGGAAGATGTACAAACAGCCATCAGATATATGAAAAGATTTCCAACTTCACTGGCTAGTAGGGAAATGCAAGTCAAAACTACAATGAGATACCACCTCACTCCTGTTAGAATGGCTGTTATCAACAAGACAGGTAATAACAAGTGTTGGAGAGAGTGTGGAGGAAAAAGGAACCCTCATTCGCTGCTGGTAGGATTGTAAATGGGTACAGCCACTATGGAAAACAGTATGGAGGTTCCTCAAAAAATTAAGAATAGAGTTATCATATGACCCAGCAGCCCCTCTTCTGGGTATCTACCTGAAAGATTAAAAAACATTTATTTGCAAAGATACGTGCACCCCTGTGTTCACTGCAGCATTATTCACAGTGGGCAAGACATGAAGATAACCAAAGTGTCCTTAGATAGAGGACTGGATAAAGAAGATGTGGTGCATATGTACACAATGCAATACTACTCAGCCGTAAGAAAAGATGAAACACTGCCATTTGCGACAACATGGATGGACCTCGAGAATATCATACTAAGCAAAATAAGTCAGTCAGAAAAAGCTAAGAACCATATGATTTCACTCATATGTGGGATATAAAACTGAAACCATAGACACAGACAATACTATGGTGGTTACCAGAGGGAAGGGGTGGGGGGTAGTGAAGGGAAGGGGGTCAAATATATGGGGACAGAAGATGATTTGACTTTGGATGGTGGGCACACAACGCAATATACAAATTATGTGTCATAGAAATGTACACTTGAAACCTATGTGACCCTGTTAAATACTGTCACCCCCACACATTCTTTTTAAAAGATAAGATTACCAAGAACTAGAAGACAAGACAGCCTGCAAGTCACCAGAGAGACCAAAGACAACACGGTGTGCTCGACAGAGGCACTGGACCTGGTTAAACACGTCCCATCACGAGCCACTCCAAACCTCTCTGTGTTCACATGAACCCAAACTCATATCCTTCTATCACCCATTGCCCACCATTTAGAGCACTGCTTCCCATCCCGGAGGGAGAAGAGATGATTTCCACACATCAATCTTTTTGATGAAACAAATACTTTTAATGATACAACGTTTCAGTCCCTGGTCAGACTAAGATTATCTCTCAGGACTGTACATTGTTAAAGCTCAGAGTCGGCCGCTGGCAGCCGAGGAACTCACAAGTGGGAGTAGTGTGCTACACGAGGGGCAAGTTTTCGCTAACACCGCAAGGGGCTCTGGCCCAGCGACTGGAGTTTGATAGTAATCCTGCTACAAGTGGAAAAAATGATTATCTCCCAAGTAAAGCAGGAAAAAATATATAAACACAACATATCATATCCTCCATTCCTTGTCTATATCCATGTAAACATGCAGATTATTTGTAGGTTCCTATTTGTACTTATGGTCATTATTTGTCATTTTTGTATTTGTCTAGTCCTAATTATATCATAAAGCTCCTTGCCCCACATCTCAGTGCTAGGGAGTGGGATACAACATAAACTGTATTTAATGAATTGAAATCTATCTCAGAAACACAGCAAATACTCTTTTCTGGAGAATAAATGTTTCATCCTTAAACTTCACCATGAATGGCTGGGCCACAGCTCACCTGGTGCCTCCAGCCAAGCTCCTCCTAAGGCTCACTAACTCCAGAACAGAAATCTGGAAACCCTCTCTGGAATGTCTGCTTCTCCAAGATCTGCTGCATTGTCACACTGCCTGTCTCCATGCCAGGGGTCGGGGCCTCCTAGAATTTGCACTTCATACCTTGGATTTCATTGTAACTGCTAGTATGGCCTACGACATCTTCCTTCATCTGGTAACTATAGACCTCTCATAATCATACACCAGTCTCCCTCTTATTCACTACATTCCTGTCACTAGACTTCTTCTGTTCTTTGTATATACTAAATCTATTCTCGTCTTTGGGCCCTTAAAGTATCTACTCCTTCTGCTAAAATGCTCTCCCCACAAATCTTGAAGTGGCCGGCTCCTCCTGACATTCAGGTTTCAATTCAGATGTTACCTTCTCAGAGAAGCTTTTTCTCACCCAATCTAAAGTAGTGCTCCTCATTGCTCTTGACCATCCCCTGTTCTTTTCTTTGCACCACTAATCACTCATTAAAATGATCTTGTTTAAATTATTTACTTATGCAGTATCTGTCTCCCCTCACTAGAACTGTCCATATGAAAGGCATTGCTAGTGCCTGGACACCTATCTGACAAGCAGTACGTACTCAAAATTCTGCCAAATGTACACATCCCTCTCAAAACCGACCTGCGCATATCTGCTGGTGAGTGAAACCATGATGGTCAGTCAGAATTAGCAACCCATTAGCTATAGCCTTTCTCACACTAAGATGATAAACAGATTAAGACTTAACCACAATTTTTATATCCTATGTCCAAAAAAGTGAGAAATGAGGGAACCAAATCCTAACATTTTCCTAGGAAAATGTAGCCACAAATGACTAAAGAAGGCATCTTTTAGTGAGGAGCCCTTACTTGGGGCTTCAATGCCCTTGCACGTAACTGCATCAGTGATTCTTTTTATAGTTGTGTAGCACTTTATATTTGCGGAGCACTGTTACCTACACCACTCCACTTAAATCTCGCAATTCCTTATTTTACAGATAAAGAAAGTGAGCAGTGTGAGTTTTGTGGCTTGCTCAGTGTTAAAGTGGCAGAGCTGGGACTTGTCACAAGTCTAGGACCTTCACTCTGTCAGAGTCTCCGCCCTCCCTCCCAACACTTTACCGATTGCTGATGTTAATTCCCTTCTCCCTCATGGCATAGAGAAGCACAGCGATGCAGTATAAGGTCTCATTGATGTCTGGCATTGTCACAGTGGAGCTAGGTCTTCTGAGGCAGAAGAGTAGCTGCTGAATGTCATTCACACTGTTGGAGAGGAGAACAATGGCTGCTACCAGAGCCCACACGTTGACACCCTGGAGGGAGATGGACCAGGAAAGGAAGAAAAGACCCAAAAATACAGGTCACAATTAATAAACATCACATCAGACAACCAGTGAGGAAACCCAGCTTTGGGGTTCAGGTGCCATGTACATGTTGCCTGAACTGAGTGCAAACTTCCCAAATGATATGAGGGAAACAACAGGAACCCTTTCTTTTGCCCTGGATTCCTTTCTTCTAATCACTTCTGGATTTAAGGTCTTAGTGTAATTTAATAACATTTATAAAGTATTTAACATAGAACTTTACAAGAGATGATGCTCTCATTTCCCCACCCCTCCTCTCTAGGTTAGTGTGAGCTCTCAGGTCCATACACACTCAACAGAGTCACGACAGGATCACTATTAAATGAGTGTCTGCCTGTGAGGCACAAAAGATGAGAGATACCAAAGACAGCAGCAGGCTGTAGGGGGAAATCAAGACTGACAATTCTCTGGCATTAAGATATTAATTTACTGTTTACTTTGTTATTATTATTTAATAATTATTAAATATTAAGTTAAATAAATATGAAATAAGTTATTGAAAATTTATTATTACAAACACAGTATGCTCCACTTAGTAATGTCTAAGAAAACGTTCACTGATGTGGAAATTGTCAATAATGAACATATATCTTTGTCATTCTTAACTTTACAAATCTCCCTGTTTAAAAATGCATTCCCATTTAATCTCCAAAATACAAAAAGAACTCATAGAACCCAACACCAGGAAGACAAATAAACCACTTAAAATATGGGCAAAGGACCTGAATAGACACTTCTCCAAGGAGGACATACAGATGGCCCAAAGATGTAAGAAAAGATGCTTAACATCACTAGCCATCAGAGAAATGTAAATTAAAACCACAGTGAAATATTGCCTCATACCTGTCAGAATGGTTATCATTAATGAATCAATAATAAGTACTGGCAAGGATGTGGAGGAAAGAGAACCCTAGGGCACAGTTGGTGGGAATGCAGACTGGTGCCGCCACTGTGGAAAACAGTATGGAATTTCCTCAAAAAATTAAAAATAGAACTGACTTATGACCCAGAGGTTCCACTGCTGGGAATATACCCTAAGAATCCTAAAACACCAATTCAAAAGGACTTATGCACCTGTCTGTCCATAGCAGCGCTATTTACAATAGCTAAGTGTTGGAAACAGCCCAAGTGCCCATCAGTAGATGAGTAGATTAAAAAACTGTGGTATATTTACACAATGGAATACTACATAACAGAAAGAAAGAAGGAGGCCCTACCTTTTGTGACAGCATGGATCGACCTGGAGAATATTATGCTAAGTGAAATAAGCCAGGCAGTGAAAGAGAAATACCATATGATCTCACTTATAACTGGAATCTAATAAACAAAATTAACTAATGAGAAAAATAGAACCAGGCACATGAAAATATGATAGCTGTAGGAGGAAAGGAGAGGTGAGGGAATGGTGGAAGGAAGGAGAAGGGACTAAGCAAAGAACATGTATGAAAGAAACATGAACATGGACAATGGAGAGGGGAGATTGACTGTGGGCTAGAGGGGTGGGCTGGGTGGAGGGGGCAAAAGGGAAAAAATTGGGACCACTATAACAGAATAAACAATAAAAATAAGAATAATAAAATAAATAAATAAAAATGAAAATGCAGTCCATGTACCTCTCCTGACAATCATCCTGTGAAAGAAAACTCACTCCACCATCTTCAACAATCACTGAAGATAGAAGGAAAAATGCACATAGATGAATTTCTCAGTGTATTGGTTACAGGCTGAGGTTGCATATAGCTTCTAATACAAAATTTGAAAATCCATGATCTAAATGAGGGACCACAAGTCAGGAAACTGAGGACTATTTCCACCTTCTCATTAACTCATGTGCATCTGTAGCAAGACCCTGAATTTCTCTGGTCCTCACACAACCTACGTTGTTGATAATGGAATGGACTGCCCTGTAAAGAAATCTTTATTAATCAAAATGTCCAGAGGTTTGATAACCATCCTCTGTTGAGGATTTCTCAACAGCATGGGGCATTGAACTAACTGCTTTTAAAAATTTCTTCCAAATATAAGCATCTACAATGTGGCCTTTTACTTCTCTAATGGGACCAATGACAAGATTAAGGCTTCAAAATCGAGATAAAAGAAAGATTTTAAAAATAAATCTAAAACAACCTTCAGCTAAACTTAATCACCAATACACTGAGAAATGAGAAAAATGTGTCACCGCCCCAGTAATTCCCCACAGCCTCTTCACATACCGCAGCAGCAACGTAAAGGTCAGGGAGGTACTGACGCACGCACGCCTCTGCCTCAGGAAGGAGGAGATGATCCCTCAGACTCCACAGTGCCCTTCCAGGATCCACACTTGGGGAGCATTTAGTGGTTGCTGTATAGCTGTAAGACATTCACAGAGGAGTCCATGAGAAAGATGGTCATACATGGGATAGGACTTCAGAAACTGTCCTCCTTGCAGAAGAAAAGTAACTCACCGGATGAGGTTCAGCACACAGAGGTCTGACTCTTTCTCAATGCCGTAGTTCAACAGGATGCCATCTACCTTGCTGACAGCTTGCTCTTCGTTCATCAGGTATCGATGATACAACTTTTTCCAAGGAATGAACTATACAGTTGAAAAATCCAAAATAATATGCAGGAAATGACTATTAGCAGATTAGATCATAAACATACACATAATCTTCTATCAATTAATAAGCAATTACAGCCTGAGTTAGTGTGGCTCAGTTGGTTGGAGCATCGTCCCATAAACCAAAAGGTGGTGGGTTTGATTCCCAGTCAGGGCACATGCCTAGGTTGCGGGTTCAGTCCCAGTTTGGGGCAAACATACAAGGCAACTGATCAATGTTTCTCTCTCACATTGATGTTTCCCTCTCTCTCTCCCTCTCTCCTCCTCTAAGCATGTCCAGAGGTGAGGATTACTTTTTAAAAAGCAATTATAGCTCACAATTTAAAAGCTGAGCAAATAGGGTACAAACAGGACACAAATTTTGGTGGGAAACTAGGAGACCCAGGTCTTGGTTTGGGTTTGAACACTAACTTGGTATAGAATCTGGCAAAAGCTAGTGCTTCAATTTCCCTGTTGAAATATTGGGACACAAAGGCTCAGAGTTTCAACAGGATTAAATACTACGAAAGCTGTGGCCATACTAATACCAAACAAAAGAGTCTACGTCAGAAATTATTATAAGAGACAAAGAAGGAGATTATATAATGATAAAAGGGTCAATTCACCAAGAAGAGATAACAATTATAAATATACATGTACCCACAACAGAGTTCCTAAATTCAGGAAATAAACACTGACAGAACTGAAGGGAGAAACAAGCAGCAACACAACAGCAATGGAGACTTCAATACTCCACTTTCAAGAATGGGCAGAACAATCAGTCAGCAGAGCAATTAGGAAACAAGGAACTTGAACAACAGTAGGTTAATCGAACCTAACAAACTTATACAGAACACTCCATCCAACAATAGCAGAATACATAAGTCTTCTCAAGTGCACATGGAACAATTTACAAAATAGATCGCATACTAAGCCACGAAACAGGTCTTAACAAATTTTAAAAGCTTGAAATTATGGAAAAAATCTTTTCAAATCCCCATGGAATGAAACTGGAAATCAGTAGCAGAAGGAAAACCTAAAAACCCACAAATACGTGAAAATGAAACAACACACTCTTAAAACAACCAATGGGTCAAAAAAGAAATCACAAAGAAATTAGAAAATACCTTGAGACAAAAGAAAACAAAAACACAGCAAACTAAAACTTGTGGGATCAAATGAAAGCAGTGTTAAGAAAGAAGTTATAGCTGTTAAAACTTACATTAAAAAAGAAGAAAGTTCAAATATATGGTGGCAAAAGAAAATCTGACTTTGGGTGGTGGGCACACAATGTAATGTGCAGATGATGTATCATAGAATTGTACATTTGAAACCTGTATGATTTTATTATCGTTGTCACTCCAATAAATTTTAACTAAAAAATAAAATAAAAATAAATTAACATTGACAATAAAAAAAAAGGAGAAAGATTAACAAATCGACAACCTAATTTTATGCCCAAAGGAACTATAAAGAGTTCTAGAAAAAGAGGAGCAAACTAAACCCAAAGCTAGCAGACAGAAGAAAATAATAAAGAGTAGAGCAGAAATAAATAAAATAGGGATAGAAGAAATATTAAAAATCAATGAAACTAAGTTATTTTTTTAAAAAGGTCAACAAAGTTGACAATCCTTTGGTAAAGAAAAAAAAAAGATTTCAATAACTGAAACAGAAACTAAAGTGGACATTACAACTGCTGTCACAGGAATAAAAAAGGATTATTAAGAGAACCCTACGACATAACACTCATTTATAATTCACCTATAAGTAAAATGTCATGAGGCACAATGAAGAATGCAAAAAACATTCATAGGACAACCCGCCTTCTATCAATGAGCCAATAATTTGAAGGGGGGGGGAAGGTTCTCTAAAGTGAAATCCCAAATGTGATAAGCTTGTGACAGCTAAAAATTGCTACAGTAGCACAAGGAAGAGAGAGTGAAATGGGAAGGAATAGAATGAAGCCTTGAAGAAGAGGTGAGATGTCCATGGATATGAGGGACCCCTCACATGGGCAACTGGGTGGGGGCGTTAGACCAACACGTGGAAAGCAATATGCAGTCTTTGGTTGGGATGCAACAAGTCGTTTGTTGTGGACAGAACACAGGGATGTGTTGAGAAAAAGTGAGCAATGAGGCTGAGATAATAAGGTGGGACAAACATGGAAAGCCTTACATGCCTCCAGGGAACTGGGATTTTATTTGGAGGCAAATGGAAACTAAACACTATAATCAGAAGTATACATTAAAGGAAGCTAATCTATGTATTTTTAGAGAAAACATCATAGAACTCCAAGGGCTTTACATACCAGTGGATCACTAATTATCTCCCTCCAAAGGTGGCACACCAAGCAGAGATTCCAATAGAGATCTTCCACGGGGAGGAAAGAAAAAATGTGCCTTAGGACTTCACTGGGCAAGCTACAGATGTGGTTCTGCGGTTCTTCACAGGGCAAGGTCCCAAGAAGCCCATAGTAAGAGTCGGGGATGGGATCAGGACCCATGTCCTCCACTTCTTGGCTGTATTCTTCAGACTCTGCAGAGAGCCATGACAAAGAGCCCTCTACTTCTTGCCTGACTTCCCTGGCCTTTGAGCGGGACAGGGAAAATCGATGTCGTAGGGTTTTCTTAGAAACCCCACCCCACTGACTGGTCCCTATAGCTTGATTCCTCTCATCCTCAAGGGACCGAGAGCGCTTCCTTGCAGGCAGAGCAGAGCCTGATGAGCCCATTCTTGCTTCTCCATCACCTTCCTGAGGCAGGGCACAATTGCTTTCTGCAGCAAAGATCATTTCACCCTCTGAGTCCTGAGAGTGGTCCTGGTCCACAGAGTTGCTTTTAGCCATGTCATTGGTGCACCACTTCTGGCCAGCTAAGAGGAATTCGGTGATGTATCTTTGAGATCCTTGACCTGTACAGAGAACCCAAACAGAATAATGAAAAATAAATAATGACTGCTGACCATTATTGACCCAAATGATACAATTTTCAATTAAGAGACAAGTACATAGTTATTGGCTAATTGATTATATAACAAGCTTAATAAAAAGTTGTATTTGGCTTTATCATATAGTCAGACACACATATGAAGTGAGACAAAGACCTGTCTTCAGATGGTGTGAAGACAACGTTATACCTTGTAATACATGTGAACTGAATACATGGATGGACAGACAAAAACCAAATGAATGCTCACATTCATTCACACATCCACCTATAAAAATATATGCCTCTCGGCTTGCTATTATAATACAAAAATCCAAGTTTGCTTAAGTAGAAAGAAAAATATTTTATGTTAATCAGGATTCAATAAAACCCACTCTCTCCTGTGGCAGTGTTAAAATCCATTTATTTTCATGTCCTCCTGTGAAGCTGACACATTAATTTATTTTGAAATAAAAAGGAAGGAGTCAGAATTATCTTCATATTATTAGAGTGCTACCTAATCTACTCTCTACATTTATTCATAAGTACCTATGATTCTAAGACAAAAATAAGGTGAAAAATGGTATATATAGTCCCTGACCTCATAGGCTTTTCAAGCACTAAGGGAAATCAAATGGTGATTTTACAGATTACCACTGCATTTTAAACTCCTACAAATTATTGTAAAATGCCAATGAAGTATTTAAACACCTTATCACATACAACAAACTATGTGGTTCCTTTCTGAAATGACTATAGCCAGACTTTTCACTTTGGAAAATAAGAAAGTGGAGCAAAACTAAGTTTGGCCTTTAATGGAATTTAATGCTTTTTTCTATGTTAGGAAAATAAAACCACAACTTTCTAGGGCAATTTGATAAAAACCCAGAGTTCTGAAGTCAACAGGCCTGGGTTAAATCTTGACATTTTCTGCCCTAACTGGTGTAGCTCAGTGGATTGGACATTGTACTGCATACCAAAAGGTCACCGGTTTGATTCCCAGTCAGGGAACATGCCTGGGTTGTGGCCCACGTACCATGGCTGGCAACAGGCAACTGATCACACATTGATGTTTCTCTCCCTCTTTTTCTCTCTCCCTTCCCTTCTCTCTCAAAATAAATAAATAAAATCTTTAAAAATTTGTTTGACATTTTTCTAATTGTGGAATGCAATCACAGCAGTATCTATTAAGAGCCTACTGCCTTCTCAGTGCTAGGACCCCCCACTGAAACACACACATGCTGAGAAAGTCTTTGTTGGTAAAGGACTCACAACAGAGGAGAAGTTGACTTATACACACAAAGCAAACAAAATATAACCATTTAGTTTAAAACTGCCTCATAAATTGGTTATGGCAGTTCTAAAAAGTGATAAACACATATTACAATATTGCAAGAAAATTAAGTGAGATTTGAGTTGGATTTTGAAATTAGATATGTCAAAGGGAACTAAGGTAATCTGGATCATACTACTAGATATTAGCAAAAGTAGGAATTCATTTGGCACATAGAGAGGTAATAAGAAAACCAAAGTGTCAGAAATAGAACTTGCATGTAATCAATAAAACGTATCAGGTGATGGCAAGTTTGAGCTTGGGTCCATAAATAGTAACAGAGAGACCTTTCACCATTTCACCGTAGGTCTTTAGAGACGCAGTGACATGACAGGAAATGGTAATCTAAATATTAACTTGATGTATGTTCCAGCTGATTTGAAAGAAACACAATCTAAAGGCAAAGAGAAATGTCACTGTAACAGTCCAGGTCTGAGATGACCAAGGGCATGGTCTACCATGAAATCACTGATTGAGGGAACATTTTGAAGAAAAATAATGACACAGTAGACCCAGTGACAACTGGACAAAGAGAATTACTGCAGAGTCAAGAAGTCATAATGGTCATAATGGTTCTAGATTGGAACAGTGGTGATATTGGGGTATGTTTTCTACCACATTATAATTGAGCAAGCTAATGGAGTTCATTCACTCACATTTTCCTGAGGCCTTTAGCAACCACTATGATAGGATGGGATTTTCATGGAAAACTCAAAAAAATTTTTTGAAAGTGTCAAACTGTTGCAACAGGATGACAAAATCACAGCAGTAGTACTTACAAATACTTGGGAGATATTCAAAGGCCACACACACCACAGATTCTGAAATGTGAAGTACTTTTTTGGAAGACATACCTCTAGTCCCTCTTTTTGTTCTGGGTCTAGGATAGAGACCATGGTTTGGGTCTCTGTTTGTCCATCGTTGACAAAAGGGCTGGGTCACAGCCAAGTGACTCCGAGCCAAATGTTGGCAGTCGATGGCTGTAAGATGCTTCCGCTTAAACCGTCTCACTGTTTTGTACAAAAAGGAGAAGAAATGGGACACTTGTTAGTTACCACCAATTCTATAAGCAGGCCAGTGAATTGTCCTTAATTTTTAAGGAATACGGTGACTGTGGACCACCCCACACAGCCCTTTTCTTTTTGCCTATATTTCCATCAACTTTAAGTCATTTCATAGTTTGTTAGCATTTCTTCCTCAAAATTTAAGAAAAAATCCTAAAATAAGATCCAAAAAGGCATCTTTTTTCACTTATACTTTCTGTAAGCCCAGATCATAAAATACTCTCTCAAAAAGAAGTTATTACTAATGGATAAATTAAGATCTAGCATCTCTTCCTTGACCTTGGGCAGTTGTTTATGTTCCTGTAATAACCATAAGTATTTAAGAGTGGGTTATAGCTTTTCAAAAATGAACTCATTCATCATCCCCTGTACAGTATATACCAGCTTCTCCAAGTCTCAGGACCAGAATGCAGTGACTAATAAAACATTGAAAATTACTACAGAAGACCACACTGTATGCCCCTTAGCATCTAGAGGATCTCAGCATTGGGCATAGGATAGAAGCAAGGCTCCCAAGTAGAAGATGATTAAATCTACCTGTAAGGATCTCAAAGGAGAAAATCTTGTACTCTCCCTTAGCAACACATTCTAGCAACTGTACCTAGAATTCTGTCTCAAGTCTTTAGTTACTCATCCAAATATACAATATACAATATACCCCTAAATTCAGTTTATGGAATGATACAAGACAGAAGCTGTCAGCAGATTTGTATGAAGAGGCACAAATACATATATAATGCACCTTGGAACATTTTCTGTAGAGTCCATAAGAATGGCTTTATCCCACCTTTCCCCAGCCAACTGACTATAATAATGATGCCATAGTAAAAACACAGAAGCACTGAAAATAACCACCAACAAGGTAGTCACGTTTTAATAACATGCCTAACAGTCAAAGTATGCTCCAAGAAGGTAGGAAGTATTCCATGTTTTCCACTGCTGTGCCTTCTGCATGTAGCCTGGTGCCAGACACACAGTACATGTTCAACAAATACTGAATGAATGAAGGATGACGAGAAGACAGAAAAGTCAGAATGGTAAGGTTGGGTGGTAGAGGAACCTAAGCCTTAGATCACTAGAAATTTGCTGTAGAACTGCTTTCATTTAGAACTTGGCAAGCGCAGACCACATGGGGGAACCCTTAAACGTAGCACACCAGATAGACACAAGCACATCAAAAATACCCAAAGAGCCCTGACCAGTGGGACTCAGTTGGTTGGGCATCATCTCTCAAAGCAACAAGTCTCCAGTTCGATCCCTGGTCAGGATATATTCCTAGGTTGCCAGCTGGTTTGCTCCATCCCTGGTTGGCACGCCTACAGGAGGCAACTGATCGATGTTCTCTCCCTCTCATTCTCCCTCCTTCCTATCTCTCGATAGATAGATAGATAGATAGATAGATAAATAGAAATTTTAAAAAGTGCCCCAAAGAAACTATTCTGGAAAAGTTGGTAATATGGACAAAGGTAGACTTTTATTTAAGGATGTATTTTGTAAAATATGTCTGAATCTTAAATACTTGTTGAAAAGATTAAATGTTTGAAATTTAACAAAGGCACAGGAGCCAAAGAAAGTGGTAAGGGGAGTGAGTAGAAGAACACAGAGTTCTGCTTCCAGAGTTCTTATATATTCCAATATATTCTGGCAAGGAGCCATCATGGAAGGGTATAAGGTTAAAAATCAAGGAAAGGGCACCAAGACAGGGCAACCTGGCTTCTGGGTACTAATATGGCTGCCTACGTTGTCCATTTGGAATGGCATCACCTGAGCTATGACTGCTTACCAGGGATGCAGAGCTAACACTTTCATTGCATTTCTATGTCCAAAATTACTTTTCTGACTTTAGCTAGCTAGCATTCAGAAAGACTGGACTGCATTTTATCTGCCTCTCAGATCTCTGAGAGAGGAGGGGCTGTGATTCACTAAACTGGAAATCAGGAGCCCTGTGTTAAACAAATCATTTCACTAAAAGATGCATGGTATATTCAGATTTGGAGTCAGAAGACCTCCTCCACTTGGTAGGTGTATTAATCACTAAAAGCCTTGAATTCCTTATTATTAAAAATGAGGATTATAATAACCTGCCACACTGAATTCACAGAATAGTTAGATGAGGTTCAAATGAGACAATATAGATGAAAGTGCTTTGTGACACCCACGTTGAAGATGACAAAACCGATCAGCTGAAATGTCAGAATTACATATCAACCTCACCATTCTGAGTGTCTTCTAGAAGGTGTATAAGGTTTAATAGCATTAATATTCTTGCAACATTATTTTTAAAACTATAGTAAAATTCTAACCATCCTTCTATTCTTATTAATATGCTTTTAAACCAGCAGTATAAATATAACTTTACCAAAATAAAGATGCTCAAATGCTACCTCTTCCTCCCGAGTCCCCCAAAGCCCATGGTACTCCTCCCTCCTCTACAAAGCAAGTGCACTTTGCACCTCTCCTAAAGGACACTTATTGTTAAAGCTGCTCAAGATTCTTCAAGGAGCAAAGTCAAAGAGGGCTCTGTGATAAATGTGCACCAGTAAGAAAGGTATGGAGAGAGATCAGAGTCACTTGTGGACTTTCCAAAATCTATAAGGCCCCAAAGATGCTCAGCTGGGTCTCTTCCAAACCTAAGTGAGTATTTGAACCCCTATGGGAGACTCTACCACAGTGACTAACAGAAATGTGTCATATCCCTCAGGTGTTAGGAAAAAAACAAAAAACAAAAAACAAAAAACTAAGACTGTATGAGAATCACTTTGTCAAATACAATTTCCCCTTCCCATACTTTTTCTGCAATGGCTTTCTTACAGGGTGCCATCTCTCTGATTCCCCCATTCCCCTGGCCCCCTTTCTAAAGCCCCCAGTTCAGACAGCTGGTCCTAGGTTTTTGCTATATGACTTCAAAGTGGTGATTACCTGGAGTTGGCCTTTTACCTATCATCAATTTCTTCTTCACCGTGATGATAATTGTCCCATCCTCGCCCTACTTCTGGTCCCCACCCCAACCTCCACCAGTCAAGCCCACTGATGAGATTAGACTCTGATCAGTCTCTCTTGGGCTACAGTTACTACTAAACCTCTATTACTCTACGAGCCCTTAAAAGACAGAAAACATGTCTCATCACTTTATTCCTCACAGCACTTTGCACAATACTTTGCAAATAACAGATACTTAAATATTTGTTGAATGAGCAGTATATGGCTAATTACACGATTCTGTCTTAACCTGCCTGGCTTCATTTTTTAATCTTTTTATTGTAAAACAATTTACAAAACAAGTCACTGAAAGTAAAATAGACTGCTTTGGGTTTTGTGGCAAAGACCATAATTCGTCTTCTTCCTTAGCACACAGCTAGTCTACACTTCTGCTAGACAAGGACGTTGCCTTAACTGAGCTCTAGCCCAGGGAAAGTGAATAAAGGGATGTGTCCTTCTTCCAGGCCTGGCCCATAGAAACCTGTCACACTTGCTCCTCCATTCTCTGCTTCCCTTCCAGTGAAGGGGGTGGGGGGGGATGCGAATTCCCCAGGGCATCTTTAGAAGACACACATTCAAAAAGAAAGAGCCTCTAGCAGCCTGGGTCCTCACATTATAGCCTATAGAGCACCACCCCTTCCCTACAACTCACACTTTCTCTCTTCCCCCCGCCCCCTCCGCAATCTGGATATACCTTAGATTGTTATGGGATTGAGGACTGAACTCTGATTGTGAGGTTACTGTATGTTTGCATCTATTACTGTAGCCAGGCTTACCTTAATCATTCTAGGATCATTTGAAATTGATACCAAATAATTTCCTTTCTTCCCTTTCCTTTACTAATCATAATTATACCAAAAAGTCCTCTAAAATTTACAGGTTACAATCCTAAATGGACAAGATGAAGATAATAAATACCTACAATTCCTAGAGGAAAAGATTATTATTTTTTTTTAAATCAAGGCAATTCTAGTACAAGGTACCGATTAGAAAGATTCCCCTTAACAAGAACCACCAAGGGCAGTTTTGCTAATCTAGAAAACTTACTGAGTCCCTAACCCCATCTTGTTAGTTCTTCACAAGTCTCTCACTTTTCTCTGAGGGACTCTGTGAAGATCAACAAGTAGATAACTCTCCTCTTGCGTTTCCTGTGGAGATGTCAGAGGGGCACTGCAATGGAGCTCATTATTACCAGTATTCAAGTACTTCACAGGCCAAGACGCCACCTGTGAGACATAAGAGTACAATTTTAACACAGTCAACGGTGTGATTCCTCAACTCTAGTAGAGGAGAAAATACTCTTTCCAGCCAGGAAGCACTCTGCTGTGATAAAACCACCCCATATGTCTCTGAGATACTTGTGGTAATTATTTGTATAACTATGTGTCTAATATGTGTCATATACAAATAATTATTACTAGGTGTATTTTATTATTATATTATTAACAATTGTTTGTGTAAGTGTGTACTGATATGTCTTCCAACCCTGGACTGAAAGGTCTATGGTTTGGGGAAAGGAAAGAATGAGAAACTCACACTGCCCCAGCACCAACTCCATGTCCCTCCATAAAATACAGGAACAACTGCACAACTACAGCACTTCCCTATAAAGAAGTTTAGCGTGTCTTCAAAACCCTGTAGTATCTTTCAGTTCCTAAATGCTTCTTAGCTTTTAAAGGTCTTTCACATACTCTCATTCTATCTTCACACAATCCTACAGTTGTGCCATGATTAAAGTGGGTCTCGGAGAAGGCCTGCTTGAAGTCACAATACAACTTGTAGGTGACAGAACGTAGCTTTTTCGATTCCCTGAGTCCAGTGTTCTTCTAGCTATACAATCCTCCCTTCCATGTCCAGAAAGATTTAAAGCAGCTTCTAAAAACCTCAGGTTTAATTTGTCACTTTTTAAAAATCATGTGGAATGTCATAACCAATGAATTAATAACAAGCAAGTATATGAATAACGGAACTACAGGGAAAATATCACTAAATACTGTAGGCTTAAAATGGAAAAACTTCAAAATATTTTTGTCCCCTTTAGTCCTAGAAGAGACAAACGCAGAGAGAAAACACTACCGGGCTAGTTCCTTCCTGAGTGCCACGCTTGACGCAAAGCCAGGTCTTCCCCAGCACCACAGCCTACTTCTCTACAAACCCAAACCAGGCTCCAGGCACACTCATCCTTGGGTCCTCACACACCTTGCAGACAGACACCTGCTCCTCCCGTAGGGACACATTCACTTACTACTGCAGACTAGGATGGCGGGAGCTTTTCTCTGTAAATGTTTCTCACAGGAAAAGAATCATTTTTTAAATATTTTATTTATTTATTTTTAGAGAGAGGGAAGTGAGGGAGAAGAAGAGGGAGAGAAACATCACTGTGTGGTTGCCTCTCATGCATCCCCTACTGGGGACCTGGCCTGCAACTCAGACGTGTGCCCTGACTGGGAATCGAACCAGTGACCCTTTGATTTGCAAGTGAGCACTTAGTCCACTGAGCCACATCAGCCAGGGCAAAAATGATTTTTTTTTTTAAATAAGGAAAGACAAGAAAATAATCATTTTTTTTACAGGCTAGAGCATGTTTTTCAATATATGTGAAAGGCTTTTTCTACTGTCAATTCATTCTACAACCACTTTTAAGAATTCACTATGTCCAAAATTCATTATAAACACCACAAATGCTTCTTCTCTTGGCATCTCTGGAGTCAAATGTCATTTTAGGCACTGCAAGTACAAACAGTAAGACTTAGCTTTCCCATAAGGCAACTACCAAAACAAACACAAATTACTATACATAAGGCAATATAAGTTCCACACAAATGCACACATGAAGTGCTATGATAATATATAAATAAAAGTGAATAGTTAGGAAAGTTGAAAAAGGCTTTATGAAGAGCTCAGCCTCAAAACATGAGTAGAATTCAGCATGACAAAAGAAACATGTTCAAAATCACAGAGACATAGCACAGCATGCGTGTGATGGGAAGCTGAGTTTCATTAGAATAAGGGGTTCACAAATGGGGGACAAAGCTGGAAAAGCGAGCTGGAGGCACAGACTATAAAGGTCCTTAAATACAGGAGTGGGTAAAAATAGGTCTACAGTTGTTCACATGGAAAATACTACAATAATTCATAAATAATACATAAAGCATAAATTCTGTGTTTCATATACTCACACTATAAACCTGCTTTGCCCACACCTATATAATGTTAAGGAAATTGGACATTATCGGGTAGGCAATTCAGAGAATCATCTAGCTTTTAAGTAGGGGTGATGTGTTATAGAATCAAATTTACACATTAGAACAGTAACACTGGATGGAGGGTAAACACAGAGATGGTCAGGAGAACAAGGCAGAACGTGACTTTACTAACCAAAGCAAGAGTTGGTAAAGGCCTGAGAGCAGCAGCAGAAATAGGGAGTAGGGAAAAGTGAAGATCAACAAGTCTTTTCTAACAAGACTAGAAGAGAAAGATAAGAAAAGAAAGAATAAAGATAACTGGCATTTCCAGATGGAACTTAATGATAATGTCACTAACACATTAAGAAGTAAAGGAGAGACAGTGTTTTTCTTTTAATCACTTTTTCCTGGAGTGAGGGGAGGGTAACAGTTTTCAGTTTTGAAAATAATTGTTTTTGTTTTGGTTTAAAGTTATCAGTGGAGCCCTTGCTGTGTGGCTCAGCTGGTTGTAGTCCCATGCACCAAAAGGTCATGGGTTCAATTCCCAGTCTGGGCACATGCCTAGGTTTCAGGTTTGATCCCCAGTTAGGGCACATACAGAAGACAACCAATCGATCTTTCTCTTTCTCTCTCTCTCCCTTCATCTCTCTAAAATCAATAAGAAACATATCCTCGGGTGAGATTTTAAAAAAATTTAAAGTTATCTGTGGAATGCTAGGTAAAGCTCCAGGAAGTACTTTGAAATATGAGATTGGTTCTCAAAAGGCATGTGAATGACACCTGAGACATAAGATTTGAGGTTTGGTGAGATGTTTCTAGAAGAAGATGATTCTGCAGCCAGAAGGGCAAAGACAGAACCAAATTCGGTCTTCAAACAAAGTCAGCCCAGGAAGGACAGAGGGATATGATAAGCTGAGAAAAGATGACACAACAAATCTGAAGTTAGAGGTCTAAGTCCAACAGCAATAGTCTAGTACTCACACACTCACAGATCACAAAACATGTCAAATAGTCATGACACCAATGACCACCACTGAATGCCACGTGACCATGAAATACAATGTAGGAGAAAGGAAAGCAGACGGACAAGAGGCAAACCACAATGGCAACATGACTCCATGCAAAATGACACAGTAAAGGCCAGACCACAAAAGACCACAAACTCCAAAAGCCTGTAAAAAGGAAATGGGCAACCCAAATGAAAAATCAGCAAGAGCCCAGAATAGCTCCATCCATTTGCTTCCTGTACACCAAGCTTTTACCCCAGAAAATCACAGGGGCTGTGGACATATTTACATACATTACCAACTAGTTATCTAAAGGGGGATACAGGTCAAAATAAGTTTCTAAAAAGATAAGAGTGGCATTTGACAGCAGCTAAGTAACTAATCATCTGGATTTAAAATCATCCTATTGTGCATCCAATGTCTTTCAAATTTGTTTTTAAAACAGGGAAACTGAAGGCATGAAGCAAGAGAAGGTGGACTGATTTGTCATTAGGATGGGTGGAGCATTTGCAGCAGAAACTGTGAAGCTACCAGATGCCTTAACTTCCATTTGCATTGACTCCAACAGCAGCAGAAGGGACAATGCTTGCCATGTTCTAAAACTTCAATGTATTTCAAACCACTTTCATGCCTTTTTTTTTTTTAAGTGGCAAGACACTATGGCAAACACTTTGGCAAAGTTGACAGAGGACCTGGTTTTGTCTCCAGGGACTGTCAATATTGCTCAGTAAGTCAACCAAATGTAAACTGCTTACTGGTAAAATGGGCTTGTTTTCATAAGCCCATACCAGAGGCCTTTTTTTTTCTCTTCATTTTATCTCCTTCAACTTACTTTAGCACAGGGCCAGGAACTAGCAGGCACTTACTAGGTGCTACCATCCTTCCTCCCTTCGGACTTTATTATAATCTATACTTTTGTGGCAAAATCACTAACTTTTTAGGCCCCACCTATAATGATGCCCCAAAAGGGTTGTTTGCAGGTTACATAAAGTGCTTTGTAAACCACAGAATGCAATATAATATGTAGGGCATAACTGTTTCTAGGTATGGCAAATAGTAGCAACTCCCATTTTACCTTTAAAGGAACTGAAAAGACCAAGAGGTTTAAATGACTAGTACCTAATTAGATCGGGAAAGAACTCAACACCTACTCAAATTCCTTCCAGCTCCCCCAAACAGCTTGCTGAAATCTCAGCGAATCTTCCACAAGCTCAAGGCCTTCCCACATTACCTCAATTTTTCTTAATATTCAGGTAAGGGGGAGGGAGACTACAAATAAAAGAGGCAAAAGGACGCAATAAAATGACTCGCCCAAGGTCAAAATACCAGAGTAGAACAGGAATGCTGGCTTGCCTGCAGCCGAGGCCACATTCCCCGTGACTCCTACAATCACCGAGAAACGACGACCTCCCCACTTCCAGAGCATTAGGACGTAGTGTAGGTGCGCTCCTCGGCCTCCACCGTGCAAGCCCCGCCGAGAGCCTTCAGCTCACCCGCCTCCCCACAGCCTAGGCCCGGGTTCCTCACGCCCCCCGCAGACCCCGCCCCCCGCCCGGAGATACCAGACCCTCGCTCAGGACCCCAAAAGATGAAGTATTCGCAGCGCAGGGTCCCGCCCGCGCTCCCTGCCACGTCCGCGGCCTCACGCACTATGGCGCTCCGGACCGGGGCTGCAGCCACCGTCGTCGCCTCGGGACCCGGGCCGTCTGGCCTCCGAGCCCCGGCGTCCACAAGGCAGCGCTAGACAGAGCAGGCCTCGGACTTCCTCTGACAGCTTGGCCCCAGTGCTGCCCCGGGAAGAGCCAGCCCCGGGCTGACGGACTTCCCCCGCGGCCAATCGGAACGCTAGCACGGAGGGGGCGCGGCCTCGGCCAGCGGCCCCGCCCTCCCGTGCTTCCGCTACGGAGTGGAGGCCAATGGAAACTTTCCCAGAGTTCCTCCGAGCTCTTGGGGATCTACGGAGGGGCAGCAGTGGGGCGGAGGTTGGTTACGGTTTAGTGAGGGAGTGGCCGTGGATCGGGATATGCTGGACCCCACCCCACCCCCAAGGGCGGCATCTCCCTGGTAGAGTGTGGGCAGTGGCTCCCGGCGGTCTCCTTCACCGGTGTCTCGTGGGCGCGGAGCTGCCATCGAGCGGGCCGGTATCAGAGCTCTTCCCTGCTGCGGGTACCTCTCTGACCCCCTTCCCTGGAGGAAGTCAGACCCCAGGCAGACCCTACTACGACGCGGAGTGAGCGCGGGCCCCGATGGGCGCCAGGCGGCACAAGCCCGTCCTAGTGGGTTTGACAGCAGCTCACCCACTATCCGGTGTTTTGCCCCCAAAGGAAACCCATGCGGGGAGCAGCTTCCCCAAGTGCCGCGCGTCCTCCAACACGGCTGCACCGCACCTGGAGCGCGCGTTAGCAGCGACCTGCGAGGCGAGTTTGCAGGTGCACTAACCACCCAGTCTAGGGAAGCGCGGTCTGTCCCCCGCCCCACCCCCCAGTGGGGTCCAAAGTGAGAAACGGACACGTGGGTGGCGTACAGTACGGCCACCCCACGTAGGGCAGGTCAGGGGACTTGACACCTCGTCTGGCCCCGGTGGCCATGGCGGCGCCCAGGGACGCGAAGCGACTCTTCAGGCTGGTGCAAGAAGGCCAGCTGTGCATCCTGCGGGAGGAGCTGCTGAGACTTGGGGGCACCAGCTGCCCGCGGCTGGCGGGCGAGACCTTGCTGCATTGCGCCGCCCGCCACGGGCGTCGGGACATTCTTGACTGTCTGGCCGAAGACTGGGACATGGACATCGAGGCCGCCAACCGAGACTACAAGCGGCCTCTACACGAAGCTGCCTCCATGGGCCACCGGGACTGCGTGCGGTACTTGCTGTGCCGGGGAGCCGTGGTCGACTGCCTGAAGAGGGGTGACTGGTAGGTGGTGGGATATCCAGGGGTATCCAGAAAGATACCCCTTTCCCGCAGAATCATAGATTCCCATTTACTTTGCCTCTACTGCATAGCTTCTCAGCCTTCCCCATTAGGGCACATTGTTCCTACCCTTGGAGAGGCAACTGGTCCAGGCATTTGCTTACCCTTATAAAGCAGAGAACTGTACAGAATACTACCAGATAGAATAATATCAAACAATGAATTGTCTGTACTGCATATAACATGAGCCCCAGGATACGTAGTTCTTCTGGGGACATCTAGGTAAATGATTACTTCACCAATGGCATTGACTTTTTTATTTTGAAGTAAGTAAGTATTTGCAGTAAGGAGAGGAGCAGGCCTGGTTGTATTTTGAGGATTGCACTTTGGCTGTGACTAAGCACAAGACTGATTTTCTTGTGCTGCTGGTAAATTGATCTAAAGACAGTTCTAAACCCTGGTGGGGTGGTTTGGTTGGTTGGAGCTTTGTCCTGTACACCAAAAGGCTGTATGTTCAATCTTGGGTCAGGTCACACACCTAGGTTGTAGGTTTGGTCCCTGGAGGCAACTGATTCAAACTCTATTTCCCCCTCCCTTATCCCTGCTGCCCACCCTCCACCCCCTTCCTTTCTTTCTAAAATCAATAAACACCCTTAGATGAGGTTTAAAAAAATAAAATAAGCCCTGGCTGGTATGGCTCAGTGGATTGAGCACTGGCCTGAGAACCAAAGGGTCGTGGGTTTGATTCCCAGTCAGGGCACATGCCTGGGTTGCAGGCCAGGTCTCCAGTAGAGGGCACACCAGAGGCAACCACACATTGATGTTTCTCTCCCTCTCTTCCCCTCTCTCTAAAAATAAATAAATAATATCTTTTAAAAAAATAAAATAATGACAGTTCCAAGAGGCAAAGACCTCATATATTCCTTAAAGCAATTCTTCAGATAAGGAAACAGCCTCCAAACCCCGCCCCCCCCAAAAGGAGGAGGTTCATTTGATTATGTATTTGGGATATGTATAGTCACAGTAAGACATTTTTCCCATCCTTACCTTTTTGGCTTCCTGAAATACTTTCCCTGCGTTTCCAGTTATCCAATTATGCCTTGCTCAAGATTCACTCCCTCTGTGAAGCTCCTCTTGAAGATTTCACCCTTCATTTATCTGGGTTTCCCCTCCATAATTTCTCATTCACTATCATTACTACATTACCTTCTTGATAATGAAACCTTAGAGATCATCCAAGTGTAGTGAGCTCCCACTGTGTGCCAGACACAGGTTCTAACCCTGGGAATGAGGAGATAAACAAGACGCCCCTACTTTTCAGAAATCATAGCCCCCTTATTTTGCAGACAAAAAGCTCATGGAAGTGAAATGGCTTACCCCAAATCATTTATGTTCACTCTCCTATAGTTGTGGACACAAGTCAGTTCAGAAACTTAACTGTAATCACACTGCTTTATTTGCTTCACCAGTGTATGCTTCTTATGGCTAGATGCTGTGTCAAATGCTCTTTTTAAACTCCTTTTCACCATAATGTAATTAATAAATGGTTTCTGACTGAAGTGGATGGGGTAAGTCCAGCAGAGTACTTCTTATGCAGTATTCTTCAGGACATACTTTATGGTTTGTATTAGCTCTGTCCAGATTCAGTGCCATACTGTAAACTAGCTCAGGAGCAGCTTTGCCTCTTCAGTATCCCCTTCTTGTAGGCATGCCTCTATCACAACCATTTTCCCATTGCTATTTCACCCAGAGTCATCAGGGCAGGCAGATTAGTTGCCAGTTTTTCCTGCTTCCCAGACCCCTGAGTCCTCTAGGTTTTTCATCTCTACAAAGGATGTATGTCTCTCTAAAGACCTGGTCACACCCTTGTAATGTCTCAGCTGCCTCTCCACCTGACAGCTTGTCCTATTTGGCCTCAGGACTCCTCTGATGATGGCTTGCACAAGGAAGAATCTTGGGGTGATCCAGGACCTTGTGGAACATGGCGCAAACCCACTTCTGAAGAACAAAGATGGCTGGAACAGCTTCCATATTGCCTGCCGAGAAGGTGACCCTCAAATCCTCCAGTACTTGCTCACCGTTTGCCCAGATTCCTGGAAGACAGAAAGCAAAATTGGCAGAACTCCTCTGCACACGGCAGGTATGGCCCAGAGCTCTGCAGGCACACAAGCACAGATGTGCAGCTTGCCTTCCCCGGCACTGCCGAATGTCACCAAGTTGGAGGGTTTTGGAAAAGAGAGGTCAGGGAATGAGAGCAGCTTTTGGGTGTTTTGGCATACACTTAGTTTCTGAAGCTAATGTCATTTGGCACTTAACATGCTCTTCTTTCTTATATTAGGTCACTTTTCATGCATATCATTCCTACTGTCCCCAGCTAGATGGCAAGCTGGTTCTGTTCCTCACTAGCAAGTTTCCTCATCAGCAAGATAATGATGCCCGTATCACAGAGTTCTGATAGGGTTTAAGGACCCAGATATGTGTAAATCCTGTAGCACAGTGCTTAACATGTGAGCAATCACTAGCTGCTACTCTTTTATGACTATTTCTACATTGTTTTTATTATTAAAGGCAGTAGGAAAAGAGACAGTTTTTTAAATATCCTCAGCAATACCTACTACAGCACTACCCATTTAAATAAATATGGGTGCTTATAATTAAATACTTGGATCTGAGTGTATTTGACTTATCTAGTGATAATGTCAAATATAAATTTGGGGCACAGCTTTCATTGTTTTGAGTAATTATTCTTAATTCTGAATTATCTATTTGTATAGTATTTTAAATTAGTAACAAGCAAAAATGCAATGGCATAAGATGAAATAGATGTTAATGAGCTCAACAATCCAGACCAAGAAATTTAGAAAATAATCTTCAGCCTTCTAGAGAGTGCATTGAGTTAGAATACAGGGCTGTTAGTTTCTTTAAAATCAATGCTTGTGACATGATACAGCTAAGGAAATAAGTATACATTTGTTCTAGCCACAGTGGGCAGGTAGAGACCAAGGAATTCTTTTTAAAACTTTGCCATTGAGTAGAAAATGTTTCTCTGCTCAGAGATTGTCCGACTAGCTCCCTACTCTTCTGGAGAAACAGCACCCTGCCATTTACAATCGTACTAGAGCATAGAGAGTCAAAAATCTTTATTATTGACTATAGTTATTTTTAGTAAGAGAATTAAATTCCTGGTTATTTTGTCATGGATTACTCTAAAAATGTTTTACATTTTCTAGGCAAAAACTGACTGGTCCAACACAAAAGTGAAGAGATAAGTTTAGGATTGAAAATTTGTCGTAAAAGTACTAAAAAAGACAAGATAATCAGTTTTGGCTATAGACCTATTCAGAAAAACATTCTTTACCAGTTATCCAGCCAAATTTTTATTAATGTACCTGATATAATTATACCTTCCTGTAAGTCATAGCTAAAAAATGGGACAGGGACCGATGCCAGGAGGAAAGAAGCCTTTGATAAATCCACCTAAAAGCTCTAATTCTCCACTCTCTTCTCCCAGCAATGCATGGCTGTTTAGAGGCAGTAAAGGTGCTTCTGCAGAGGTAAGAACAAAACAGCAAATTGAAGATACTTGCTGATTATGACAGTTAATATCGATGCTACATGAAGAACTCAAGCAAATTGTTGATAGAGCGACCAAGGCACCAAGGGAGAAGTGAACAGAGGACATAAGGGGAACACTCAACATAAAACAAAAGTAGCTAACAAACATGAGAGAAAATCACTCATTTGTCTGTTCATTCAACAGTATTTGTCTGTGTATTCAGTACCTATTATCAATTTGTACCAGATGCAGGGGCTGCAATAGGAACAAGACAATGTGGCTTCCCTGTTGTGGACATCACAGACAGTGCACAAGTCATGCTAGTCTAGTGACCATCATAGAGAATTGCAGGATCCCTCCAGGAGCATCTGACAGGAAGACACAGCTAGGCCTAGGAGTACGGAATCTCAGCCCCAGTGATATTTAAACTGTGACCTTAAGGAGGCAGACAGTAGGAGGCACGGGGGCATTCCAGACAGAAGAAACAGTGCCCGGGAATGCTCAGAGCCTGGAAAAAACACAGTACATGTAAGAAACTGAAAGAAGCTCAGAAACTACAGGCTGAAGCCTGTAGCGAGGGGAGAATGGTGCAGGTGAGGCTGGAGAGAAGGCCAGGTTTTAGGTTTTATTCTAAGCATATAAGAGGCCCCTGAAGTGTTTTAAGCATGGGGATGGGTGGTAGGAAATCTGCATTTTTCAAAGAACCTCTGGTTGTAAAATATTGAATGAATTGGAGGAGAGGCAACAGTGGGGGCTGTGAAGGTTGTTGGGAGGCAGTTGTATTTAGACAGGAGAGAAATCATGGTTGCTGGACTGAGAAGCTGACTGTAGGGATGAAGAAAAAGATTTGGAGATGTTTATGTAGAATCAATAGATCTAGGGAAATAATTCCATAAAACAAATGAGGGAGAAGCAAAAGTCAAGGATGACTTTCAGGTTTCTCACTTAAACAGCCAGTGTGATGGTGCTTGTGCCATTTACTGAGGGAGAGAGCAGTGGATGAGGAGCAGGTGTTGTGGGGAAGATGCCAGTTTCACTTTTGGACACGTCGAGTTCCATGGACCTGTGAGACATCCAAGCAAAGACATCAAGGGGGCAGTTAGAGGCACAGATATGAAGCCCAAAGGACAGGTATAGGCTGAGATACAAATGGGGGCCTCATCAATATAGAAATGATGACTGAATTAGAGGAGAACAGATTACCTGAAGAGACAACATATAGTAAGACAAGAAAAGAACTCAATGCAGTGCACTGAAGGCACTGCTTATGTGTAAAGCTTGTCTACGAATTTCTAAGTATTCATCCATTGAACAGACTTTTTCTTAAGCACTTCTTATGTGTTAGGTGCTCAGTGGTAACCAAAGCAAACCCAGTCCTTTCCCGATAGGCTGGTGTGGAAGCCAAGTGTAAACAATCATAGAAATAAATACCATAAAATTATAAACTGTAATACAGGTATCCCAGCTTTCTGAAAGTTCGCATTATCCCACTTTGCCTTTACATGAGACCTACATTACTACCTGTTTTCACTAACCAAGAGAAATCCAAAGAGGATGTTTACTTTACAAGAAAAGCTGTTACTGTACTAATGTAGGTCTTTCATAAAAGTGAAGTGGTGTACGTCATGCAAACTTTCAGGAAGCTGGAGATGCTGCTTTATGTCATTTCAGCTTACAAATGGTTTCATAGAAATGCTCTACTTTCAGATAATGGGAAACCTGTAATACTACAAAAAAAATGTATTCATTGGTATGGGGAAGCAAGGGTACTGTTGATGCAGGAGAGAAGACAGGCCTCTGTGAGGTCACATTGAAGCTGTGATGATAAGCTGGAGTTTGCTGAGTGAAGAATGGAGAAATAATGTTCCAAGCAGAGGGGATCAGCAAGTGCAAAGGCCCAGGCAAATGAGAGAACAGGAAAAAGGCAGGACCATGAAGAAGGTAGGAGAGAAGATGACCAGGAAGACAGTGGGGCAGGTAGGATTGTGAGGACGGTAGGAATGTAAGAGGATAGGACAGGGGGGAGGTGGGACTAAGAAGATGGTAGGACAGGTAGGACCAGGAAATAAGCAGGACCTAGAAAAAAGGACAACCAGGAAGAGCGCAGTGTGCTGTAAGCACAGGGTGGTTGGTATGCGGTTGAGAGAAACTGGACAGGTAAGTTTGTGCCACATTATCTTGGCCACCAGAGTTCGTGCTGAGGTTCCAGATTTTGTGCTTTGTTTTTGGAAAGTATGTAGTTAAAGATTTTTAATGGGAGTGGCCACACCCAAATTGCATGGTAAAAAGATTATTCTGGTAGCTGTGAGAATGAATTAGCAAGGCAGAAGCCAAGGTTAGGAAAATGATTAGGAGGTTATTGTCTATTGGTCCTAAGGGGAGAAAGCGGAGATAGATAGATTTAAAAATTTTTTTCTGAAAGCCTTGAGATGTTTTGGTTGTATATCGGTTATGAGGGCCTAGGGATGACTGCGGGGCTTCTGGCGTGAGAAGCTGGAGAGACGCTAGTCCATAATGGGGGGTGACAAAGGTTACAGGAGGAGCAGACTCACTGCGGGAGATTGACGCACTGTTGAAGAGCTAAGTTCTGATAGTGAGATGGGGGGAAAGAGGGAGAGTGCTCTGATTTTCACAGATCATTTGTAGGGCGTGTCACCTACTGCAGGTGTTCATAGGGTCTGAAGCAGTGGCTTTTCTCAGCTCTGTTATTTTGGGTTTGGGCCCTAGGTGTCAGTATGAACCAGACTGCAGAGACAAGTGTGGCCTCACACCCTTTGTGGATGCAATTCAGTGTGGGTACATCAACATAGCCAGGCTGCTCCTTGAAAAACATAAGGTATAGTAATGGTTTGGTTTTATTCCTTTGTTATTTCCTGTGAGTTTTAGGTAATAGGATAAACAGAAATCATAGTTATTTATATGCTGGGTTCAAATTCCTGCACTGCCACGGTCCCCATGTGGCACCCCTTGACCTCTTTAAGCATCAGTATTTGTATGTGTAAAATGCTGACAAACTTAAATTCTTCAGAGGGTTACTCTAAGGGATAAATAATATAATGTACATAAAGCAGTTAGCAAAGTAAGATTTCAATAAACGGTAGCTGTTTTATAGTAATAACAACAAACTCCCCACTGAGTGCACCGTTAGCACACTTTAAAGCAGCAGTCCCCAGCCTTTTTGGCACCAGAGACTGGTTTTGTGGAAGACGGTTTTCCCACAGACAGGGCCACGGGAAGGGGAGGGAGTAGGATGGGCGACAGGACGTGGAGCTCAAGCAGTAATGTGAGCAAAGCTTCCCTCGCCCTGGCCTGGTTCCTAGAGCAGGGGTTGGGGACCCCTGCTTTAGAGCATTAAATGTTAACCATTTTGTTTGTTTGTTTGTTTACAGAGTCTTAAGAATCTGACAAAAGCTATATAACATCAGTCCAGAAAAATGCACATAGCCCACAAAGTTTAGTAAAATGTCAGAAGATCCATGGACCCAGGCTTCTCTGCTTCTTATTTTTGTTCCTATCTCTTCTCAATCTACTAGGCTTGCATTTCTGCTGAGGATTCCCTGGGGGCCCAGGCTATACACAGGGCAGCAGTCACTGGGCAGAATGAAGCCATCCGATTCTTGGTCTCTGAACTTGGCATTGATGTGGACGTGAGAACAACATCAACCCACCTCACAGCACTTCATTATGCATCTAAGGTTTGTTTCTTTTCATAAGGCTGTCCCTGGTTCCTCAGGCTTGCCTTACTCCGCTGATGAACAGCTCTATTTCTCTGGCTCCATCTCTGTGAAAGAAAGAGATTGCTCATGATTTGCTCCTGAGTCTGATCCTGATTCACAGGATTCTGAATCCCTGTGTCCCTTTAAATAGAAACCTGCCTTTTTATTTGTGGCTAGGTAAAACTGAAAACACCCTTTAGTCCATAAAATGCCCAGACTTTGTTTCCTCCTGCCCTTTTTTTGTCTTCAAGAATGGTGTTATTTGAAGGTATAAAATTCCATTGGATCAAATTCCCAGCTCTCTATACTTACAGTAGATTTTAGAAGTTAAAACTTCTTTAGCTGAGTCAAGGGAATTGCGTTTGCCGGCCTCTCCAATGTATAAAATATTTAAGACATGCAGAAAGTTGTACCACAAAAGCAGCTGCTCATACCCTCCCATTTAAGCGCTAGGAGTTTTCTGCGTCTTTAACATCGTTGGCTACTTTCTTTGTCTTGTTTCTCTGGCAAGAAGAATGGATGTTTTCTGGGGAACTGCGCATTCTTGCCGCATTCCGCTACGAGAAAGTGGATAGATAACTGAGGGTGGGCCATGAGTGTGATCTGCGGCCACGCGGGTGGCAGCGTGGGAAGCTGGGGTCCACCCACAGGAAGATCCAACCTCCCACCTTGATTTTAACCTCATCACACACTAATGGACTAACTGGCCAGACAGAAAGTGTGTGAATTGCCTCGTGAATGACAATGCCAGCTGTGATAACAGTCCCACCCAGGCGAGGTGACCATCTTTTCTAGTTTATTTTTGCCCCGAAGATTATAGCAAAGCATATTTGCGCTCGGAGTAATTTGGAATTGTATGTTCACAGGCAATCACAGTAATTATACTCATCACACTGAAGGAAATCCAACGGTTTTAGTTGATAGTTTGGCCTACAAAGTTGACCATCTATATTCTAATAACTGAATATCACCAAAACCTATCTTTAATGATTTATACTAGAATTGGAGGGTGATGTAATGAGTTTTCCTTTAGATATGAGAGTTCAGTTTTAGCAGTTGACTATTTTAGAGAAGGGACCTAATACATACATTAGTGTTTATGTTTAAAGGTCCTTGTCACAGTGATAACAAGTTTATTTCAACCCTCAGGAAGGACATGTGCGCACAGTTGAGATGCTCGTATCCATGGGTGCTGACATCAACTCTATAGATGAAAGAAATCGATCAGGTACGACTTCTGTGTGCCTTGGAAATTATCAGTCAGTGGAATGTACACAATACGTGGACTTTTAAAAACATTTTTTTTAAATCCTTACTTGAGGATTTGTTTATTGACTAAAGAGAGAGAGGAAGGGAGAGTAAGAAAGAGAGAAACATCAATTGCGCCCCAAACTCGCAACCTAGGCCATGTGCCCTGGCTGAGAATCAGACCAACAACCTTTTGATGTACAGGATGGCATTTCAGCCAACCAACCCACACAACCAGAGCTAAAAATACTGGTTTTAATATTCTAACACTAGCTCAGCAACTTCCTGAAAATAACATCTCTGTTTGCAAAGCTGTAGAACTATTGCTGTTACCATGGCAATGATGGTGACTACTACTCATTACTACTGCTGTTACTATTATTGTTTTTATTATTTTAAACTGCAACAATATATGTGACATAAAAGCACTTTCTATTTTCATCCATCATGCCACCAGCTATCCAGGTATTCATTCTGTAGGTTCTTCATAGGTCATCTCTCCTTGAAGTGTATGTAAAAACTATAGCCATGACAGTTTTCTTAATTTTAGCTCAGAAGGATATTGTCAGAGCTAATTATTTAAACTTGGACTTTAAAATAAACCTCAGTAACATTCTCTGCACCATTCTTCAGGAGTTTAGTGGGAGCTTCATTATGCTTCAAAGACTCAGAATTTAAAAAAAAAAACAAAAAACCTCATAGATAACTAACTACTCACTCTCAGGCTACAGAGGGTGGTCACTGAGTCCAGAGACAAAGACTTTCTCCTAAAGATGAGAACAGAGCGAGGGTCCCTTCAGTGCTAATTTCTAACCAGAACAGGAAGATTTGTCAGCCGTTTTTGTTTTATTGCTTTTTGGGGGGGGTGGGCATTCGTCACATCATTCTTATTTATGGTGATATTTTACTTACACAGAGATTTCACAAAACTTTGAAAATGTTTTCTGTACCATTTAAAGTCTCCTGTTTCTCATAAAGTTGCTTTGTTGCTTTGGACGAGTCTCCTCTCCAGTTAGTCTTGTTATTTTTAAGCCATTTCTAACCCAATCAGGTTAAAAGGGAAAATGTTTTGATTTAGTATAGGCAAAGTCATATGGACAGATTATGGAAATATAAAACCTGTACAATTGAAAGAATCAATATTTTCATTAGGAGCAGCCTACCAACCAGGTCAGTATTGCTTTGGGGGTCGTGCACTAAGTTCACGTGACTTCTGTCTCTACTCAGCCCTGCACCTGGCCTGCGCAGGTCAGCACGTGGCCTGCGTCAAGTTTCTTCTGCGGTCTGGACTGAGGGACTCTCCAGACATCACGGGCACCCTGGCTCAGCAGCTCACACGGAGTGCAGACATCCTTCGGTGCTTCAGCCACAGTGTGACAGCATGAAATTGTTTTAAACAAAGGCAATAAATCAGGGTAACTTCTGTCCTGCTGCTGAGTCTTTACCAGGTTCAGTGAAATCTCTGCCCTCCCTCTCCTATACTCTCCACTGCATCTGAGATTCGCAGAAGATGTGGACACTGGCTTCCTGGCAGGAGGGCAGGCACACTCAGAATCTCTCCTTACCTGCATTTCATCGTGGCCTTCAAGTAGACTTAGTGTTTGTGAAGTCGGTGTCTGGGCTCCTTAGAGAAGCATGTAATGTGCATGAGTATAATACAGTATGCATACTTTTATACATGCATGTTTGTATGTGTATGAAGTGTTTTATAGTAAATATTATATGGTTAGGCAATAATATTAAAAATAGATTGCTATTAGCTTGAACCATAAATAACTGGCCTGTGTACTTTCTTCCATAGGCATTTTCTTTGTTGTTACAGTGGTTTTAGTTTTGTAGCCAGGAAAGAAGTGCTTATAATCGGTTTTATTTATACAGACATTTGCAAGGAATTAATGAAAACATTTCTATATTCTAAGCACTGCTAGTTAAGCTATGCTTTGATCTTGAGGTTATTATTTTTTATTAGACAAGTTCTGTATTTAGTCCCTTAGGATAATAAATACACCTAAAATGTGCCTCTAAGATATTTTCAAAACTTTTCTATTACAGTTGAGGAATGGGTTTGTTGTCAAAGCCTGCAGGTCACATTTGTCCCATGCCATCTGCCACTGAAGCCTGTGATTGTGAAGGAATGAACACTTGATGTTGTACCTTCTAAAAACTTTGTAGCAATTTAAACATATTAAAAATAGGATGAGTCCTCAGGCATTTGGATTCTTTTCCCTTTTGGGGAGAGGGGAATGATTTTCTCTGAATTGCAGAGGATAGTAATTAGTCCAAGTCAATCTGTGGAAAGATCAAATGCGTTCATCACAAGCAAGGCCTAATCTCCGGGTTCAGTGTAACCCTTTAAGAGCCTGTCACACACCCAACTATCCTCAGCGGTGTGCTGGGCTAGGTGAACAGCCAGAAATTCCAGTTCTTCTTTATTATTCCCAGACACTGGCTGAGTCTTGTCCCCAACAATCAGGTAAACATCTGGCAGTAACATAACTTGATTATATAATCTTGTGACCTCTACGTCACACACATTGCATCTGCGCTGATTCAGGCTGCAGTTACATTTCCTGTGGCTTCAGAGATGTCTGTGTCTCTGCCCCTTGGGTATGAAGACGGCCCTCTTATGTGCAGGCGGGACAGAAGATCAGTCTGGTGCTGGCTTCCTCATCCCCTCGGCGTATATGTGAAGCAGCTGTTAATTTGCAAAGACTACATGCAAGACCCGTTCACAAATGCAGCTTTGCTTCTACTGTACCCACCCATACTAGCTCACCACCCGGCAGCAATGAGGGATACCTGGTTACACGTTTGTTCCCAGGAGTTCCAGAGGTGGCAGTAATGATGATAACATCAATTGTGGCAAACTTGGTAGTGATAATATAATAATCATCTTACTGTAATAGTGTCTTAAGAATGCTAATGCAGTAGTGATAATAATTAGTATTATTTCCTACTTCTAGTTATAGGTACTTTTCTCAGTTCTTTGAGTCTTAAAAGTCACCTCAGTGAGGCCCTCCCAAGCCACCCAATCTAAAATTGTATTCCCTTCAGCATTTTATGTCTCCTTTCCTTAGTTTTTCTCTCCTTTGCGATTACACTATCAAGTATACTATAAATTTTGAGTTACTTCATCTTGTTTCTTGTCTGTTTCCCCACTAGAATGTCAGCTCCTTGGGCAGGGCTTTTGTCTCTCTTGCTTACTTACTACATCTGCAGGCCCAGAACAGAGCCTGGCACATTGTAATGTTTGAAATTATTATATGATCAACAAGTGAATGGTATCAATTCATGTTTCTTGAACACTTACTATATCCTAGATTCTTTGCCAAGCACCTTATTACTTAAGATGGTCTCATTTTATCCCTTGGCCCTTGCACAATGCAGCCCCTCCTATTTATTGTTCCATCCCAAGCATCCTTTCTTCCCCAGCATCCCTTAAAGGGGCTACCCTCGGTTCCATCAACTCATAGGCACTGCTCAACCCACTGCAGTCCATCCTAGCTGCTACTCTGTGCAAAGCTTTTCTCTATTAGGTTACCAGAGACTTCCCAATAACCAAGTCAAGTAATACAATTTTAGCCACATGTTACTGATCCATCCATTTTAATTATCCATCACTCCCACCTCCTAGAAGTTCTTCTCACCTCTGATAGCACTCTCCTGGGATTTTCTTTCTGACTGTTCCTTTTTCATCTGCATAATGTCCTGTAAATGCTGGTGTGCCTGCTTCTGTCTCCCACTCACTGTTGTCTTTATTCTGCGTCTGCTCCCAGAGCCATCTCATCCATTCTCCTCATTTCACCTGCACCCTAATGCCAGTGACACTCCGGTCTCTAACCTTTATTTTCCACTGCCTGCTGTACATTTTTTGCATAGACATTCTAAGAGTATCCCACACTCAATTTATTCAAAACCTAGGTTTCCTCTTAACCTGCTTACATGTGTGCTCATGTTCATTGCCTAACTTGATGGCACTGCAAGTCACCCAGTCACCAAAGTTGGAAACCAGGAACCTGTGACTCTTGCTCCAGCAGGAAGCCCTGCTCAGTCTATTCCGCCCCAGCCCTACCAAGACTCGCTGGTCCAAGCCCTCAGAGTCTTGTCCAGACCGCTGTTGTGGGAGCTTCCTCACTGTTCCTATTCTTGGTCTTGTTCTCTTCAAATCTGTCCTCCACACAGCCGTGAGCTCCCACTCACGTGACCAAGTGCACTGAGCTGCAGGTGGCTCACTGAGTCTCCCCTCCAGAGAACACACCTGCACGCTCACCAGGGTTTTCAGTGCCCTAACCAAGAGTCGCTTCCTCAGAGCTTTTGGTTGGTCCTGAAAGAGCATCTGATCCACTCCGTTCCTGAGACTAATCAGGCAGAAGATCAGGGAAGAGATACAAATCAGTAAGAACTGTAAACATTTGAAAATAGCCAGGACCTGACCTATATCAATGACCAAGAAAGTATTTACAAGACAAAAATAGAAAAAGGATTATAAAATGGAAAAGAAATGACAGAACTCAGGCCAAAAAAAAGGGGAGAACTTTTGTGAAGGAAGTTCAGGTGATGAGATAGGAGGGCCAGGCATTGCTAGAATTTACAAGCAGGTGGCAGGTCAGAGAAACATCCCTTTTACTCTTCCAGATTTTTTTAAGGCTCATTGTAAAATACACAAGTAAAGGAGAAAACAAAAATAACATGTAATTCCACTACTCGGAAATCATTGCTTTTTTTCTCCTAGTCTTTTAAATGTATATAGTTGAGATGATGCTACATAGACAGTTTTTCCCTTATGTTATATTGCATACATCCTAATGCTCTTCAAAACTTTCTGAACTGTTATTTTTTAAATATCTTATTTATTTATTTTCAGAGAGAGGGGGAGGAAGAGAGGGAGAGAAACATCAATGTCTGAGAGATACATCAACCTGTTGCCTCCCGAACGCCCCCATCTGGGGACCTGACCGCAACCCAGGCGTGTGCCCTGACTGGGAATCGAAAGGGCGATCTTTCAGTTCACAGGCTGGCACTCAGTCCACTGAGCCAGATGCTGAATTGTTATTGTTACTCCCTAGTACTCCACCATATTATTGTCCATATTTATTCTTTTATGTTATAATTATTGGGGTTTTTTATGTTTTTTGTTTTAAAGCAAGCATATAGGGGGTGGGGACTGAAGAAAGGCTATTGGATCCCATCCCCAGAATGTCAGGGCTGAGCAAGGGATTGGGGAGGTTGTGGGGCTTGTGCAGACCTCTGCTTTTTAGATGCGTCAAGTGCTGAAGAAAAAGAAATGCATAAGAAAGTAGTTTGAAAGGATAGACTTTTGTAGAAAAGATGAGACATAGAGAAAGATCCAGTGATAGGAGGAAACTGGAGCAGTGAGAGAGCAGAGGCTCATGGATGGGGCAGGTCCAGCAGGCAGTTGGGGGAGGTTGAGCTCCCTGTACAGAGGGAACATTTGGAAGGGGAGAGAAGCTGAAGGATACGGGAAAGTTTCAGGTGGAAGTCACTCCCATATTTCATTTAACATCACTATTTGGAGGGTGTGGGACTTACGGAACATGTATGTCACTGGGTTGGCCAGAAAGTCTGTGTAGTTTTTTCCGTAAAGTAAAAGACACACTTTTCATTTTCACCTATAACTTTATTGATTTGGGTATTTTGAGTACATTGGCTTGTAGTGAGGGGAGGCCAGGGATGCTGCTAAACATCTTCCAATGCATAAGACAGACCCTCAGCAAAGAACTATTTGGCTAAAATGTCAATAGTACCAAGAAACTTTGCAAACCAATTTTGGCACGTTCAATCAGTCACAGCACCTTCTCCATACACTGCACAAATCTTTTTTGTGTTTCAGTTGCATTTTTACCTCTTTTTGAAATAATGAAGCATAATACACTGAAAATGTTGCATATTTTCTTCCATCTTCAATATTAAAATGGCTGCACAAAAATTCACCAATTTTGTAAGTTTTTAAAAATGCACGATGATGTGATGATGTGACGATGCTGACAGCTGTCAGAATACAATCTTACAAAATCGTTTCAAATGAAGTTAAAGACAACTAAGCACTACTAGAGCCACTGTCTGGGAAAAAAACTAAAGAACTTTTTTCTCCAGCCCAATACAGTTTCTATGATAATGAATAACAATAATGAATATTTGATAGCCTTTAGATTTCTTAAAATTGCTTTCATGAGCCAGCAAGGGTGTGGAAGGGGTCAAAAGCCAATTAGAGTGATGTGATTTTTTTAAGGCAAAAAAAGGAAGAAGTGAGGTCTAGCCTCTGATCTTAGCTGAACAGGAAGGATTTGCCTGGTGTGCATGACAAAGCTTTTTACAACATCACTGAGAAAGGTAATTCACCGTGTAATGTGGGCAGGCCTAGGTACTCCTGAGAAAAACACCAGGGAATAATTATGTTATCAGCCACCCAGGTTCTGCCACTGCACCTTATCTGGCCTGAGTTCAGGCATTTCAGCCAGCCTTCAGTATCAGCCAATCTCTTATTGCCTCTTCCCAGGCTGGCAAAGGCTCAGTGCATAATCACGGAGGAGAGGTACATCCGGAACACTTGAAACAACAGAAAGAAGGTTGCAGTGCTAATTAACCCTTGTGCAGGGTTTTACTGCTTCAGACACCTTCACAGAGTGGAGGAGAGGCAGCAGAGCTTAGTTATCAGGGTAGACTATGGACCAGCACTGTCTGCCAGCAGGAGCATGGTTCCTCTTCAAACTGAAGTCATTAGCAGAATCCAGTTCACATCCAGAAATCTTGCTCTAAGAGAGCCTGGGAAATGTAGTTTATAACTTTAAGGCTTCTGCAATGTAGGAAATCATTAAAAGGAGGTTGGAGTGGATCTTGAGTGCCATGTCCACCCACCAGACTTGGAATCGCCAAAATCTACCTTTTATAAAGTGCTGCTTCCTCCTCCACACCTTCACCAAAGCTGTGTGCTACCACTCTTCATTCTGAACAACTTGATATAGTATTTCATTGATTTAGTTTTGCATTTCTTCACTTATGAATCAGATTGAAGATCTTTAGACTTGTTTTTTGGCCATTTTTGTTTCTTTTTCCTGTTTTTATCTATATTAGTAAGCCACTACCCACGACCTAGTAGCAAACTACCTCAAAACTCAGTGACTTACAGCCACAACTTACTTATTTCTCAGAGTCTGCAGATCAGCCTGGTGGTTTTGCTGATCCTAGCTGAGCACAGCCGGTAGCTGGGCTCACTCACACATCCGTGGCCCACTGGCGGGTCACTCGAGCTGGCAGGCTTATGTGGTCTCTTCCTCTGTTAGGCCGGACCAGGCTTATTTTCATGACCATGGCAGGGGAAAGACAGAGATTCATATCCTTTCCTGTTCTCGGGTGTGAGCAGATGCTCCCATCTCATTAGCTGAATCTTGGCGTCAGGGCGACAGGGCACCACCCTGTGCCTGGATACGGAGAGGCCATTGGTTGCGACCATTTATGAAATTCATCTCTTGCATTATATTTTGACTGGTGTTTTGTTTGTCTTGTTGCTTTATAAAAATCCTCTTTATATTGAATTAATTACCTCTACACAAAATTCAGATAGTAACTATAAAATTATGGGTATATATTTATAAGTAAAAAAAACAGACTACAGCATTGCAGAAATAACCTATACATCTCCTTTTTAATATATTTTTAAATATATTTTATTGATTATGATATTACAGTTGTCCCACTTTCCCCCCTTTACTCCCCCCCACCCTGCACACCCCTTCCCACCCGCATTCTCCCCCCGCTTTAGTTCATGTCCATGGGTCATATATATGAGTTCTTTGGCTTCTACATTTCCTATACTATTCTTAACCTCCCCCTGTCTGTCTTCTACCTACCATTTAGGCTTCTTATTCTCTGTACCTTTTCCCCCTCTCTCCCCACCCACTCCCCCGCTGATAACCCACCATGTGATCTCCATTTCTGTGATTCTGTTCCTGTTCTAGTTGTTTGCTGAGTTTGTTTTTGTTTTAGGTTTGCTTGTTGATAGTTGTGAGTCGGTTGTCATTTCACTGTTCATACTTTTTATCTTCTTTTTTTCTTAAATAAATCCCTTTAACATTTCATGTAATAAGGGGTTGGTCATGTTGAACTCCTTTAACTTGACTTTATCTGGGAAGCACTTTCTCTGCCCTTCCATTCTAAATGATAGCTTTGCTGGATAGAGTAATCTTGGATGTAGGTCCTTGCCTTTCATTGAATACATCAAATATGTGCCTCACTTTGAATACTTCTTTCTAGTCCCATCTTGCCTGCAAGGTTTCTTTTGAGAAATCAGCTGACAGTCTTATGGGAACTCCTTTGTAGGTAACTGTCTCCTTTTCTCTTGCTGCTCTTAAGATTCTCTCCTTATCTTTAATCTTGGGTAATGTAATTATGATGTGCCTTGGTGTCTTCCTCCTTGGGTCCAGCTTCTTTGGGACTCTCTGAGCTTCCTGGACTTCCTGGAATTTTATTTCCTTTGCCAGATTGGGGAAGTTCTCCTTCATTATTTTGTCAAATAAGTTTCCAATTTCTCTCTCTTCCTCTTCTCCTTCTGGTACCCCCATGATTCAGATGTTGGAACGTTTAAAGTTGTCCCAGAGGTTCCTAAGCCTCTCCTCATTTTTTTGAATTCTTGTTTTTTCATTCTATTCCAGTTGAATGTTTATTTATTCCTTCTCCTCCAAACCATTGATTTGAGCCCTAGTTTCCTTCCCTTCACTGTTGGTTCTCGTACATTTTTCTTTATTTCACTTTACATAGCCTTAACTTTTTTCCTCTATTTTGCAATCATACTCATCCAATTCTGTGAGCATCCTGATGACCAGTATTTTGGACTCTCCATCTGATAGGTTAGCTATCTCTTCGCTGCTTAGTTCTTTTCTGGAGTTTTGATCCATTCTTTCATTTGGGCCATATTTCTTTGTTTTGGTGCACCAGTCTAGGTGAATATTTCTTCTGTAACTCCTTGGTTGTTGGACTTCCATACAATTCGATTTTCTAGCAGTTCTGGTTTTTGTTTTTATATTTGATGTTCTTTTTTTGGTTGTGCGAAGAGGCACAGTGTATCTACCTACACCTCCATCTTGGCCAGAAGCTCCATTTTCTTTATCAAAAAGAAAACTTCAGCTCAATCTTTATCCATGCCAACATGTTAATGAATGAAAAAAATCAAATTTTACCAATCCCTGAGAGAGACCCAAGATGGCAGAAGAGTAAGTGGAAGCTACACTAACCTCTCAGGACCACACTGGAATCACAACTAAACTGTAGAGAAATCATCGTGAATAACTAACTGAACACTAGCTGGAGAGAAGCTTTGTAACTACAGACAGATGGAAGAAGCCACATCACCACAACGTGACTATTAGGGAGTGCAGAGAAGGCACAAGTGGGCTGGCTGGACTCGCACAGGTGGCAGCTGAAATCCTGGAGGGATATTTCAGCAGCCAGGGGGTTCCCCCTGAGATGTGTGAGGTCTCAACCCCAAACTTGGCTCCCTAGCCTATAGCACCAGAACTGGGAAAGGAACTCAAATAACATACAGCTGTGAAAAGCAGCGAGGTTTCTGTCCACGAGGGACATATAGCTGAAGACACAGAGAGCCTCATAAAGGGCCAACACAAAATTCCATTTGCAGTCATTTACCCTGGGCTCCAGCAGAGGGAGGGCAGAGTAGACTAGAGACATGTGAGGAGAATCTGGGGCTGGTGGCACTAGGGAGAGAACTGAAGGAACAGCCACCAGGATCCCTGTGCTGAGTCATTCCCCATACTGTAGAGGCCATCCTTCTCAGGGAGAGCACTCCTCTCCAAGTGTCTTCCACCTGAGGGGAAGCAATAGCCCTGCCCACAGGAATTACTCTGCCCCACCCTGTGGTGCTTAAGCCCTGATGCTGAGGAGTATAGCTGGAAGACATTCACTGATTAACCCTACGCAGGGGTGTCCAACCTTTTGGTGTATCTGGGCTACACTGGAAGAAGAAGAGGAGTCCTGAGCCAGACATTAAATACACAAACACTAACAAAAACTGATGATCAAAAAAACGGTTTTAAGTAAATTTACAATTTTGTGTTGGGTTGCATTCACAGCTATCCTGGGCCACATGTGGCTCGCAGGCCATGGGCTGGACACCCTGAAGAAAGCCTACAGGCAGAGGTGAATCTCTGAGAGGTCTGAGACTTTAGCTGACCCTCTCCTGGGCCTGGTGCTGGTAAAAGCCAGGCTCAGTGTGCAGCCTGGTTCTTTCTGCACACACTCAGGCCCAGCAGAGGGATCCACAAGCTGTGGACCACTGATAGCTCCAAAGAGGTTGCCTAGAGCCAGCCACAGGCAAGGTTTGACAGAGGTCAGCAACAGAGTCTTTGCAGATCTACCTAATACATAGAAACAAACACAAAGAGGCACCCAAATGGGAAGACAAAGAAGCAGGCCCCAAATGAAAGAACAAGAGAATTCTGCAGAATATCTAGATGAAATGGTGACGGCAATTTATGAGAGATTTAGAGTAATGATTATAGGGATACTCAACAGCATTAAAAAAGGACCAGTTAGAAATAAAGAATGCAATATCTGAAATGAATAATACACCGGAAGGAATAAACAGGGTAGATGAAGCAGAGGATTGAATCAGTGATTTAGAAAACAATATAGAAAAAAAAATACCCAAGCAAGCAGCAAAAAGAAAAAGAATTTTAAAAAATGAGGAGAGCTTAATAAACTTTTGAGACAACATGAAGTATAACAACATTCACATCATGCAAATACCAGGAGAAGAGAATGAGCAAGGGGTTGACAACCTATTTGATGAAATAATGACCGAAAACTTTCTTAATTTGGTGAAGGAAAAAAACACACAGGTCCGAGAAGTTCAGAGAGTACCACAAAAGTTGGACCCAAAGAGGCCTACACTTCAACACATCATAATTAAAATGTCAAGCTTTAAAGACAAGAGAGAATCCTAAAAGTCACAAGAGAAAAGCAGGTAGTTACATACAAGGGAGCACCAATTAGACTGTCATCTGATTTCTCAACAGAAACATCTCAGGCCAGAAGGGAATGGCATGAAATATTCAAGGTGATGAAAAGCAAGGACCTACAACCAAGGCTACTTTACCCAGCAAGGCTACATTTAAAGTCAAGGGAGAAATAAGGATCTTCCCAGATAAGAAAATGCTAAAGGATTTTGTTAACACCAAACCAGTACTGCAACAAATGTTAAAGGGCTTTCTTTAAGAGGAAGAAGAAGAAGAAAAAAAACAGAGGAAAATAGTCTAACAAGAAAATGGCACTAAATATATATCTATCAATAATCACCTCAAATGTAAATGGCTTAAATGTTTCAACCAAAAGATAGAGGGTAGCTGAATGGATAAGGAACAAGAGCTGTATATGTGCTGTCTTCAAGAGACCCATCTCAGATTGAAAGATACACACAGACTAAAAGAAATGATGGAAAAAGATATTTCATGCAAATGGAAAGGAAAAAAAGCTGGGGTAGCAGTACTTATATCTGACAAAATAGACTTTAAAACCAAGGCTATATAAGAGACAAAGAAGGACACTACATACTGATAAAGGGAACAATCCAACAAGAGGATATGACCTTAGTAAACATTTACCAATCCCTGAGATCAGGTTATTAAACCAATGAATGAAGCTCTCAAGATGAAATTCATTATTAAAAATGTAAAGAAAGATTTTTAAAAATGTATTCCATCTGGGCCCTCCCTCAAGCCTTTGTAATTGATTTTTCTGTCCCTTCTGTGACTGTCTTGTTAATTTTATTTCCTTTTAGCATCTCAAATAGGTCCGCTTTTTTCCACATCCATTGTCACTACACAAGTTCCAGCCAGTGTCCTCTTGTTCTAGGTGCTGTGGCTGCATAGCATCTGACCCCAGAATTTAAGGGGGTAAAACACACTCATGGATTCTGTGGGTTGGAAACTGAGACAAGGCATGGCAGGGGTAACTCATATCTGCTCCATGGTGAGTGGGGTCTCAGTCGTGTCTGGTGGTCCATGCTGCTCTTGTTTGGAGCCTGAGGTTTTCACATGGGCTCCTCCCAGAGGCCTTTCCATACAGACTGGTATGAGATTCACAGGGTGGAGGCTGGTTCCCAGGGTGAGCATATGGAATTGCGGGGAAGGGGTATGTGTGCATGTAGGTGGAAGCTGCCCGCCTTTCTTACCCAGCTGAGAATCAAGCACTTTCACTTCCCCACACCCCATTTGTCAAGGCTCACCAACAGTCTTAAGCCCAGCAGCCTGAGTTTGAGATTTAAGGGGAAGGAAATAAACTCCACCTCTTCACAGAGAGTGGTCAAGTTTTGAAACAGCAGGTGGGACCGGAAATAGTGTGTAACCACTTTTCAAACCTAGACTTGGCCACTCGCTTGCCTGAATTACTATAACAGCCTCTAACTGGTCTTGCTACTTCCACTTTTGTACTTCCCTTCATATAATTCTCATGTAGCAGCCTAAAAAAGCCTATGACAGATTAGATCATGTTCCTCCCTGGCTCCTAATCCTTCAATTCAGATAAAACTCAGTTGTAGGCTGCCTACGAGGCCACAAAGCCCAGCTTGCCTCCTGTACATCAGTGTAGAGAGCCCCTCTCTGTACATCACACTTCATGTCACAGACCTTTCGGTTCCTCAAACAGACCACATTTTCTTCTACCTCTGTCTTCCTGGAAATTTCTCCTTGCCCAGTCATGTGGTTTATTCCTATTTGTACTGGTCCCTCAATATCATCCCCTAGAGAAGCCTTCCCTGAACCCAGTCTAAATGAGGCCTTTCTCTTGTAGCACTTTGTAATATTTCTTCACGTAACTATTCATGATTACTTGAATAAAATTTGTCTTTCCTAAAGAGCTGTAAATCCCACTGTAAGATCAGTGTTTGTGCCTGCAGTTAACAGTGTAGGCCCTCTGTAAATCTGTTGAATGAATGGATGTTATAGGCAAGGATTACTGCACAAAGAATGTCTCTACCCTCAGGAATCTGGTCTGGTTTGGACACTGAGCAGGCAGCAGTTGTGACAGGACAGAGGAAAGGCAGAAAGGGCAGGCTGGGCGAGCAGGCAGACGGGCTGACCAGATAGCCAGCCAATAACAACAAGCTAACCTAGCAGTCGGCCACTTCTGCATCTAACCAACCGCCAAACAAGTTGACCTGAGCACCTCCACTGTCAGCTCAGTCTCGGCCTGCCCAACCTGCCTGCTGCCACCATGACGACACCCCCAGAGAAGCACTGGCATCTTTTTCCTTTGATCCTTGGAATTTGAAGATGGCTGCACATTCAGCACCAAAATTTGTGCTAAAAAGCACCACCAAGAGGTCTCTAAATGAGCACTTTACTAATATGCTGAAGAGCAAACAGTTGATGCCAGCAAATATTAGGGCTTCCATGTAGCAACAACAGGAGCTAGCCAGTGCCAGAAAGAGAAGACTGGCCCAGCAGATGGAGAATAGACCCTTTGTCTAGGCAGCATTAAAACTTAAATAGATGTCACATGCAAGTCCAGACAGTGGCTGTGGAAGGGTATGTCCATACCCTTATGGCTGGGCGTCTGCAGGGTGGTGCCATTCAGCTACGAGTTTAAAGCAGCACCTGGGTAAGAGTAACATCCAAGCACCCTATAGAGGCCCTGGCCAGGGGAACAAATGGAGGACAAGGCCTGCCCGTAATCCAGAGAGGCTTGCCCAGAGGAGGACAACAAGGGGATGTGCTACGAGAACCCTGCTTAGGGGCTGGATGTCACTCTGAGGTCAAAGCCTGCTCCTAGGTGCACAAGCCATAGCTCCCACAATGGGCTTAAAGAACAGGTGGTGTTTGAAGCTGTGGAGGTCCTTAGGAGAGAGGCTCAAGAACACGGAACTATGGGTCATAGCAGAATTGGTGGTAGAGGTGGGGGTATGATAGGTTGGGGAAGAGGGCTTTGGAGGCTGAGGCAGAGGCTGTGGACAAGGGAGAGGTGCTCTTGCTCTTCTTATACTAACCAAGGAGCAGCTGGACAGCCAATTGAATGCATACATGTCAAAAACAAAAGGACACTGGGATGCTGAGTTGGATGCCTATGTGGCACAGACAGATCCCAAAACCAATGATTAAAGCTTGCCTGCCCTCCTCTGAGAGACTCTTGTTAAAGTTATCATGTCTGTAAAACCTTGAGATAACAGATGAGAAGAAACCTACCTGATTGATCTCTCTCACTCTCTCTCCCTCCCTCTCTAAATATTATCACAATAAGCTATGGGCTTGTCACCAGTTTGTGCATTTGGTGTGTTCCTTTTACTTTTTTGATATTGTATTACATGAAGCTCTTTTTACCTATGACTTGGGTTTGGTTTCATTTTGTTGTTTCAGTTTCTTTTTCCTTCTCCAAGACTTCTCTTTGCATATGTTGGCCCTCTGTCCACCTCTGCCTCCCCTCACCTACCATATATGCTGACGTTCCAACATCAACATCTCTGTTTATCTCTGTATCCCTGAAAAATTCCCAGAGAGAATCCATCAGTGTTTCTCCCTGATGCCTAGGTTTCTGAGATACAATTCTATTCTGTATCATTTTAATAGCCTCTTAGAAGTGTTTAGGAAATCTGGAGTTCAAAAATGCATTCTGTCACATACAGTAAATTAGGAACACTGACCTAGCTACAGGGCTACCTAACAGGTTATAGGTGGCAGCAGCTCTCATTTGAGTAAAGTTGCTACCATGTACATTGACACCATATAATGTGTGCTGGGTTGGGTATGTGCACACTTTCTACCCTGGAATAAGATTTATAAACTTTCCTCTTGGCTTTGCATCATGTATAAAGGGGCACTATTGGTTTGCCGTATACCTGCAACAGAGAGGGAAGAGCCACTTGGTTAAGTGGAAAGTTCAGAAGGGAAAGGGTTAGGGGAACTACAGCAGATACCTGCTAGGGAAGGGTCAGAAGATACCCATGCTGAATGCAATTCTTATGTTTATCCCAAACCAAGCTTGACCTTCTTCAGACATTGGCTTTGTCTGACCCTCTTATTTCCCTTGAAAGTTTAAGTTCAACCATATTCTGTCAACTGTTCGAGTTTCAGTGGAATCTTGTACTGTATTTCCTGTTTATTATAACAAGAAATTGTTCTGTCAAATCCCCCCAGAAAAGAATGCGGTCTAAAAGAGCCAGAGTTGTAGCGAGCCATGTGACAGACCTAGTGGGAAGGGCCGTAAAAGAGCTACTGTACAGAGGAGGGCTATAGGAGACAGCTTCATGAGAGAAGAGGCATTTGGGCTGGGATTTGAAGGATGGAAATAATTTTGATTTGTGGAGATGATGGGAAAGAGCCTTCTAAACAGAGTCAACACAGCCCTGGCCAGTGTGACTCAGCTGGTTGGAGCATTGTCCTATACATCAAAAGGTCATGCATGGGTTTGATTTCCAGTCAGGGCACATGCCTAAGCTGTAGGTTGGGTCCCTGGCTGGGGCCCGTATGGGAGGCAACCAACCGATGTTTTTCTCTCACATCGATGTTGCTCTCCCTCCCTCTCTCAACACTAATTAATTAAACAGAGTAAACAACAAGGATGTGATATAATGAGACTGGAGTTGTCAGGTCAATAGGGTTCCTGGACCCAGTCCCAACTTGGGTTTGGGTTCTGCCACATCAAAAAACAATTCTCAGACACCAGCAGGGTGTCCAAGATTTCAACTCAGTTCTGACACTCTCTACCAGGGGATAGCGTCAGAGTCCACAGCAGAGGTTAAGGGTTCAGTCCCTCTACTGCCCCACACACAGTCAGATGCCAACCACAAGTCCAGGCTCCGACCTCCTGCAGCTCAGGATGGTAACTGCAAGTCCAAGTTGCTACCCATATCTCTGACCAACCAACTCTAGGTCAGAGACTCCCACAACTCCTGAATCGATTAATTTGAATCAATTAATTTTCTGGAATTGCTCACAGAATTCAGAAAACCTGTTTACTCACTAGATTACTATTTATACAAATGAAAATAAAGGGTAAAAATCAATAGTCAGATGAAGAAATAGCATGAGGTCCCCAAAGAAGCAACTTGGGAAGCATTCTTGTTCTCCAATGTATCAGCTCCAAAAAAGGGCCAACGAGCTGTCCCAGGTTTTATGCATCACGACATGGTCATGACTGACTATGTGGTTGGCCACTGGAGACTGAACTTAACACCCAGCCCCTGCCCTCTTCCTGGAGGGGTGAGCAAGTTAAGACTGAAAGTTCCAACCCTCTAATCACAGGGTTGGTTCTCCTGACAACCAGCCCCCGCCTTTGAGCAGGATCTAAAGTCACTCCTTAACAAAAGACAGGTTTTTCACTCTCAACACTCAGGACATTCCAAGGGTCTGGGGAACTGTGAGCCAGGAACTACTGGTGAAGACCCGTTATTTCATAAATCACAATACTGCACCAGATAAAATGTGGTTCAACTTGAATTCCAGATTAACAACAAATACTTTTTTAGTGTATGTCCCAGGTATTGCACAGAATGTACTTACACTAAAGAAAGATTTGTTATTGCTCTGAAATTCAAATTTATTTGGGTGTGTCCTGTATGTTCATTTTTGAGGTCTAGCAACCCTGACGGAATCAGATGCTAACTCACGTAGCAACCTTGCCTCTTCTGAGCAGTTGTCCACTAAGTGGTACCACCACCTGAAGATCTTGATTTCTGGTCTCACAAACTGGGAAAAGATAGTATGAAAAGTCATTTGGCTCTTCTGTGGGCAGGCCTGTACGTGGCCCACCTCCACCCTGGCCACATTCCAGTAGCAAAACCAGACAGGTTGCCCCACCCAGACCCAGGAGTTCTGGGAAACGTCCTCGTGTTCCCAGAGCTCGGGCCTTCAGTAGAGAGCAGGTGGGTAGAACGGGAGGAAGGAACACAGCTTTGGCACCAGAGAACTCTGTTTAAATCACTATTCATGAGACTTTGGGCCAAGTTACAGTTTTCTCATTTGGAAAAAAGCCACAAGATCCACCTTGCAGTACTGTCAGTACAGTGCCTGGCACACAGAAGGTACTGGATGAAGAGCTGTTACTACAGTATTATTATTTCGTCTGTGACCTGTCATTAAAAGTATCCCCATGACTTGCTGTGTGGTGTTGGTTTCCCCAAATAGCAACATAGAACAGCAATATCAAAATGTTTCATGTCTTAGATTTTTCAATCTAAGAAACCATCAACTCCAGTCAAGGCTCAGCCAAGTTCAGTAACTTGGCTGAGCCCTTAGAGCAAGTGTCTCAAAGAGCAGCTGCTGCCCTGCCTCAGTAAACAGGGTATAACGTTCACAAATGCATGGTTCCACATGAATGGATCAGCTGCATTCACTACTTTTCCACATAGTTGGGAGGTTTTTCTCTTTCTTTTAAGTATCAGAATTGTGCCTAGGCTGGAATTTCAGTTTTTCACTGCAATTGCCTGAATATAATCCAGTGAAAGGAAACCTGATAGATTTCTGACCTTTCTCACTAGCTTCAGTACCACGTGCAACTTCTCAGGGGGACCGAACATACCTTCCACAGATCTTACTCATTTTTTCCAGCACATATGACTCCCCCATAATAGTAACAAAACACTTTTACTGTTCAGATTTCAGATGTCAATCTGGACCCAAAACGGTTTGCTGTGACAACAGGCAACCTGCTGGACCACATTTTCCCCGTTTTGCTTATTGGTGTTTTTGATTTTGAACTTGATTTCATTATGCCATGGCAAGGAACCAGCTAAGGAGGCTCAACTGGCCATGACCTGGCAGTAGGACCTAAGACCTTGTAACTCAGAATCTTCTGAGGTCAGCACTGCGTTATTGGGTGACTGTAACTTCACCATATTTTCTAAGTGACAAGGGAGTGTGGGTGGGTCAGGAAAAGAAGCCACAGACATGACCTGAACTCCTCAGACCTCTCAGCTTTGTGACGTATTGCAGCAACTTTCGCTAGCTTATTTGGGGTGATCTTGCCTATCTGCTGGTACCCAAGAATGGCACACAGGTTACAATAAAAAATTCTCTCTGATCTTAGAGAAGATAAACAGTTCCATTTTAACCCAAAGATGAGGTGGTTCAATATGTAGGCAAATAATGCTCTTCAAAATGATTAGCCCATTAGAACTTCTAGAACTAGTTCTTCTTTACAAGTTATTTTCAGTGAGAAGCAAGATACCACTCTCTAGTCTAGAGATTTCAGGGCAAACTACAATACAGATTGTGCGCCGCCCCCCAGCAGAGTGGCAAGTAAATACGTTCAAGACTATATTATAAGTGAAGTACCTAGTTCTACAGGGAGGCTCAAAAAATAACTTTTACAAGAATGAGATGAGGTTTATGATTTAGAGTGTTTCTTTGGAACAATATTTGAAAGAATAGTCCCTGAGAAAGAATCGTGATGGCCTTCTGCTTGCTCTGTGTCCCCTGAAGAGCAGGTACCCTGAGGGAAGGGGTGCCGTTTTGGTGGAGCCACATTTGGGATGAGAAAAGATCATTAGGAACCACTGAACCAACTCCCATGCCTCAAAACTGAGGGACACCTGGAACAAACAAACACTCACAGTGAACTATTCTTTTTTTTCTTTTTAACACACGACAGCGGTTCACATGACAACTGTTAATAAAAAGACCAGCAGTGCCCTGGCCAGGCGGCTCAGCTGGTTGAGCATCATCCTGTACACCAAAATACTGCAAGTTCAATCCCCGTTCAAGTTGCATTTCCCTCTCTCCCTTCCCCTTTCTCTAAAATCAATAAGCGTGTCCTTGGGTGAGGATTAAAAAAAAAAAAGACCAGCAATTAAGTCCATTTCGTCTTGTTATCGCCTCTAAGGTTGGTCATCATTCTTTCTGATGGCCAACTACAGTAAGACAAATATACACATAGGTTTCCTCTCAAATAAAGAGCAAATAAGAGACAGAAGGCAGATTAATGGAAGGAAATTTTTACTTATGCAGATGAAAATGCCTGTAGTGATTCCATATTTTCACTGAGGAAGAAGGAGACAGAACAGCTGCTCTTTCCATCCTGAGAGCTAGGTGACCTTGAAAAGTCACACACAGAGCTGGTTTGAAATTGCTCATTTAGAAACTATAAGCCTCAACTTCAACACAAGTTCTAAGAATTAGATTTTTAGAATGAAATTCCTCCCCAAACAGTATAGCTGAAATGGGTGATTTCCATTTTTTTGTTGCTAGCCACAAAATTAATACAGAATTAAATTCAGAAAAATGTAAAAAAGAATAAAAGCCTAAAGAATACACTTTAAATGCTTACTCAAATAGGGATATATGCATATAACTGTAAACAATGCATACAGCATAGAAATATGAACACAGAGGGAAAGTTCCCTATTCTCCTCCTTCCCAGGAACAACCAGAGTGAATGCTTAGGGGACAGCCTCCAGGTCTCTGTGTGTATGCAATCTAATGCACATTGCAGGGAGGGTTTAATTTAAAAATTGACTGTACTGAAGTACTTCCTTTTTGAAGTTTACTTTCTCTTTTCTCTTAACTATGTCTTGGGCATGCTTCCATGCTAGTACTTTATATATATACTTTATACTTTTTGATGCTGCAAAGGGTTCCATTCAGTGGGTATAACTGCAAGTGAATATGTTTTTAAGATTTTATTTGTTTATTTTCAGAGAGGGGAAGTGAGGGATATGTGAGAGAGAAACATCAATTGGCTGCCTCTAGCATGTGCCCTGACCAGGGGCCTGAACCTGCAACCCAGGCATGTGCCCCGACAGGAAATCAAACCTGTGACCTTTGGCTTTGCAGGACAATGCCCAACCAACTGAGCCACACAGGTCAGGGTGCAAGTGAGTATTTTAACCCAAAATTTATTTAACAATATTCTAGTCATACCAAAAGGCAATTTTAGGGAATTCAGTTGAATCATACTCTCATTACAAAAATACAGTATTTTTGCTTCTTCATGTTTTTTTCATACCTCTGTCCATCTGTACACAGGTTTTCATCAGTCGATCATTGAACCAAGAACTTCTCTCTGAATCCCACTACATAAGGCTAGGTCCTGCCATTTCTTAGGAAGTAGGCATGGCTAGTTTTGTGAAGGAATGATAAAGCACACAGTAATAGTCATGCCAAAATGTCATTTTTAAGAACATTTAGTTGCTTTATAATTTAATATCTTCCTGAAAAATCAAAAGGCTCTAATCCCTAGTCAAGGTGCATGGAGGAGGCTCTTTGTGTCAGACACTTTTCTCAAGTGCAGAATTCATTTTCCCTTTGGGAATCTATTCAGTCAACAGCCCATGGGAATACTAGGGAGGGGTGGTGAGGGCATTGCTAGACTGGGTATACATTGCATGGTAATAGCTAACTGGTAATTTTACTTCACTCTGTGTTCTGTTCCTTTGGGGCCAGGCAGGAAGTAGACTGTTTCTTCCAGCAGAACCCCCAGGCTACTGACACCCTACAAGATATGTCAAGTGCAGATGCTGCAAACACATTACTCTTAATACTAAACATAAAGATAGAATCAAGGGCCTGGAGCCCTGGCCCAGTAGCTTAGAGCATCGTCCTGATATGCTAAGGTTGTAGGTTTGATCCCCAGTCAGGGCATGTATAAGGATCAACCAATGAATGCATAAATAAGCGGAACAACAAATCTATATTTCTCTCTCTCTCTTCCTCCCTCTCTAAAATCAATTTTTTAAAAAATCAGGGCCTGGATTATTATGAGAAGAAGTTAGGGTATAAAATTCCTTGTAGATATTTTATTTTGTGAAAATATAAACCATATGTTAGGAAATTAAATGGCTTATATATTTAGAAAACTCGAGAATTGATATTAAATACTGTTTTAGTATTAAAATACTATGAGGCATTTAAAAATATATATCAGATTACTAAACACTGAAATTCAAATAAGTTTATTTTATTTTTTTTAAAGATTTTATTTATTTTTAGAGAGAGGGGAAGGGAGGGAGAAAGAGAGGGAGAGAAACATAATGTGTGGTTGCCTCTTGCACGCCCCCTACTGGGGATGTGGCCTGCAACCCAGGCATGTGCCCTGACTGGGAATTGAATCTATGACCCTTTGGTTCCCAGGTGGGCACTCAATCCACTGAGCCACACCAGCCAGGGCTCAAGTAATTAAGTTTAATATGCATAAAAAGAAATATGGAAAGGGGTATGGTGGCTTCTGGAAACTTGAAAAAAACAGCTATAAATAATTCACATACCATACAACTTGCCCATTTAAAGTATATAATTCAGTGTTTTTTAGTATATTCAGATAAGTATAGCTATCAGCACAAATTCTAGAACATTTTCATCACTCAAAAGATACCATGTGCCGTTTAGCCATCCCACTCACTCCTCCTCACCCCTCCCCACCTCCAACCTCTGGCAGCCACTGTTTTACATTCCATTTCTATGGATTTGCCTATTCTGGACATTTCATATAAATAGAATCAATTAACTTGATCTTATTTGACTGGCTTCTTTCACTGGCACAATGTTTTCAAGGTTCCTGTTATAGCGTGTGTCAGAATTTCCATTGCATGGATGGACCACATTGTTTTTATCTGTTAGTTGATGGACATTTGGGTTGTTTTCATCTTGTGGCTATTATGACTGATGTGGCTATGAACATTCTTTTCAAGGTTTTTTTTTAATCCTCACCAGAGGACAATTATTTCATTGCTTTTAGAGAGAGAGAAAGGACGGGTGGAGAGAGAGAGAAACATCAATGTGAGAGAAACATTGATTGTTTGCCTCCTACACACACTCTGACTGGGGATGGAACCCAGAACCTAGGTATGTGCCCTGACCAGGGATCAAACCCACAACATTTCAGTTAATGGGACGATACTTCAACCAACTTAACCACCCAGCCAGGGCAATATTCTTTCCAGGTTTTTGTGTGAACATATGGGTATGCTTTCATTTCTTTTGTGGGGGTCTAAGGGCTTCATAGTAGACAGCACCTGAAGTGAGTTGGGAAGAGTGTTCCAGTTCACCTTGAGCTCAGGTGAGTTCAGTTCTCCATTGTACAGATGGTCCTCCACTTAGGATGGGGTTACATCCTAATAAACGCATCATAAGTTGAAAATATTGTAAGTCTAATACATTTAATAGTTTAGCTTGGCCAGTTTCTGCTGAAGGTATATTGCTTTTGCACCATCATAAAGTCAAAAAATCTTAAGTCAGGGACCAGCTGTACAAGGATAAGGTGAAGGAAGTGCCTTCAGTGAGCCTGTGCTCGTTTAGTCTCATCTGTATGTTCTCATCTCTGCATGGGTTTCAGCTTCCTTCCACATCCCAAAGACGTCCAGATGAAGTCAGTGTCGTGTCTACAGTGGCCCGGTGATGGAAGGGCTACCTGTCCAGGGTGGATCTTGCCTTGGCCCTGAGCTTCTGGAAGGATTCTGACACCCTTGACCCTGAACTGGAATCATCAGGTAGGAAAACAATAATTTTACTTGTTTAGTCATTTTTCTTAAATATATGTGTAATTCACATTTATTTCAATGTTTACTATTAGAAATGTTTGGGGTCTTTATTAAGAAGTTTGGTGATGTTTCCGTGACCAGGAATACACCAGAGAAACGTAACTCTCATTCATCATACCTATTAGGCTCTGGTAAAGTCGGCTTCCTTGTATGTTGTTTCTCTTAGAACATCAGTTCCCAAGAACTCTGTTAACACTGTGCAGTGAGAACTCACTGCATACCACTACTACCACAAAAGTCTCCTACTTGTTATCTGTTGGAACATTATGTCACTTGGAAGGGGTAATTTCTCCAATATTTGGTTTATTAGCAGGGATCAGTTTATTGAACATTACATTTAGAGTTTGAATCCTATCCTGCCACTCACCAGCTGTTTACCTTGGCCAAATCTCAATCTCTTTGAATCTGTTTTCTTAATTGTATACTGGATTTAGTAATATACATATTACTTTATGTGGTAATAACAAGGATTCAATGAACCATCATATGATAAATACCTACTAGTGCCTGGCCAAAATAGAACCTGAAAATAGTTTGATTTTGTGTTAGAAGACCTTGCAAGAATGGAGCAATGGAACAGAAAACAGGTGGGATGGCATTAGTGAGGAAGAGAAGCCAGGAGCAGTCAGGTATTTACTAACAGGCAGGTTTGGCCAGGCAACTGAATGGGGGCTTTACAATGATGGAGGAGGTGGACAATGGCAGAACTGGCCCTGCCTCACCTCCGCCAGGCCAGATGCAGCTCCTTTTGGGGGATGCCATTTGGTTCTGTGATTCTGTCCTCAGTCATCAAGGGATTGCCAGGAAAGCTTTTTTTAAAATTGATTTTTTGAGAGAGAGAAATATTGATTTGTTGTTCCACTTATATATGCATTCATTGGTTGATTCTTTAAAAAAAAAAATCTTATTGTTATTCTATCATTGGTTGATTCTTGTATGTGTCCTGGCCAGGGATCGAACCCTCAAGTATCTTGACAATGCTCTAACCAACTGAGCTACCCAGTCAGGACCTACCAGGAAAGCTTCAGACTTGGCCTGAACACTTGGACAACCTAACCTTGAGGCTCAGAGCAACCAGTGGACCCTCAATTCCCCATTTCTCCACTCTCTGCAGCACGCTGACTAGACCTGAGTGGATACAATGGCCCACTACCCCTGAGACATGAAGCAAGGGGATCTGTGAAATGGAAAGAAATCTTTCTGCCTTGCAGGCCAGCAGTTCGCTCCAGAGAAAAATGTACTTTCTAGCTGCTTCATCCACACAACAGCAGCTTTGTTCCTGCCCAGTAAACTTGTGGCCTCCAGAGATGCTGTGCAGGCCCGCCGTGATCGAGCAGGGAACACGCAGTCCTTTGATAACAGCCCTTTATCCTGGCTTCTAAATCACAGTAACACACACACGAAGAATGGCTCAAGCAAACACAGCCTGGACTCCAGGTCTGACCCTGAAATGAAGACCCACCTCCATGGGGAGAAGCACTGGCCTCCTTGGAAATTCAAAAGAAACATCAAAAGAAACAAGAACTTTGGGGCCCTGCACACAGCTGCACTTACCTCAGTCACTCAGACAAAACATCAGCAGAGAAAATTTGTCACTCAGAGAGGCCTTCCTGAACCCAACACACTCTTAATCACCTGTGTTCTTCCTGTGGTTTATACTTGTATAACTCACGTGCCATTTCATAGGCTTTTGTGTTGTTTTTCTATTGAGGTGAAATTCACATCACATAAAATTAACCATTTTAAATTTGAACGATTCAGTGGCATTTAGTAATATTGTGCAACCAGCACCTCTATCTATATCCAAAATATGCTCATCACCCAGAATAACCCCAATGGTGAAATAAGTACTTTTCTCCTTGGCTTCTTTCTAATGATCAAGATCTGTGTGCAATTTTGAAGATATTCCCAGCCCCTGTCTACCTTACCCAATTACACATGTGGTTGGAAAACTAAAGCTCATTCTCCAAGTGTTTCCCATGCTTCCCCAAACTTAAAACTCCCCAAATTTGCTTGTCCCCTCTAGAGTCAAAGCTAACTTCCTCAGGACAAATTTCTGCTCATTAATGCCATTGATCTCTGGCCCAAAGTAAGGGAAATAATTTTACTGTTACAAATCCCAGTTCAGTGCGAGCGCCCTTCTGAACCAAATTTTCTCTAGACCACTCATCACACTTCACACCTTAACATCTGACCTCGGGCATCAGCCGGCACGGCCTCCCTTCCTCTCCCTCACCGTTTATGAGCCTTCGCCACACTGTCCGTGGACACCACTTGCGTCTGAACTTGGGGTGCTTGGCCCTTTCACTGATTTATCTATCATCCGTCATGCATGCCCATGTGTTGTTTCACCTTCCAAGGGCTCATATCTTTTAAGTAATTAGGTTGGAAACAGTCTGGCCTACAAAAAAATTTGTAGATTGTTTGGCCCAATCTCTTCATTTTTAGATGTGAAGAAAATCAAGATCCAGAATAAGTAGGTGGCTTGGCTTTGGGCATACTTTCAATGCCATGATTTAAAAGGATGAGGCTAGGACTCCCGACACATAGGTTAGTGCACTATAGTAGTTCTCTACAGCTGCCTTAGCAAATTATCATAAATTGGGGGCCATAAAAGAACAGAAATGTATTCTCTCTTGATTCTGGAGGTCAAAAGTCTGAAATCAAGTTATCAGCAGGGCCATGCTCCCTCTGAAGGCTCTAGGGAAAGGGAGGGCCTTTCTTTGCCCCTTCCAGCTTCTGGTGGCTCCAGGTCCTGGCATGGGGAAATATGACTGGCCCCTCTCTTCACATGGCTTTCTTCCCTTTGTTTCTGAATCTCAAATCTCTCTCTGCTTTTTATAAGGATTTAGAATACACTCTAAATCCGGGATGATCTCATCTTAAGATCCTTAACTTAGTTATACCTGCAAAGGACCTTTTTGCAAAAAAGATTACATTAGCATTTTCCAGGGTTTAGGACATGAGGCTTTTGGGGGCCTCCATTCAACACACTATATGCCCTTGGGGGAAATTGCTTGTCCTCCCAGGAATCAGAGCTTTGCCGAAAAGGTGCCAGTTACTGTTTTATTTAGATGTTTACACAGAGTGCCTCCAAACTGTTTTCTACCCTCAGTTTTTAAATATATAGGATTTGGCACAAATAACACCCTTTTTTATTACAAAACCTTTTATTACAAAATCATAAGCATGTAATCCTGTAACATAACAACATCACACAAGCACACCATATAACATTTTAGGTGAAATGTTCAAATTAAAACTATAAATTATTACACCCATATTATCACCCTACCAAACCACACTCAAGCAGGTCTCAAGCAAGACCAGACCCTATATACCATAACCTAAAAAAAAATAGATGAATAATAGAATGCGATACAGCTGTTCAAAAGAATGAGTTCTGTATATGCAGAAACAAAACAATCTGTAAAATATGTTAAGTGAAAAAAGAAATGAGCAGAATAATGTTACCTACACTGCCCTTGGTGTTACTGTGCATCTGTGAACAGGTGGATGTATGCTTGCTTGTGTTTGTATAGAATGTTTCTGGAAGGAGACATAAGAAACTTAACAGTGGAGAGTGGACATCTGGGTAGAAGGAACACATATTACTTTCCACTGTATACTCTTAAGTATCATCTATTTTTAAAAATTGTGTTATTTTCAAATCAAAAATTAATACAAAATCTACAACATTGGCTTTTGATGGGTGAAATACGCAATATAAGTTTTCTAACATCCTGGAAATGTTAGGCTCTTAAGGTTATGAGTCTGCGGCAGGGGATTTCTCTCCTTCCAACCAGGCAAAGCCACAGAGTAAGTCAGGGTTAGCTTTGTGCATCACATGAAGAGAGGGGAAGGTACTCGTGTACCACAGGATACCCAGATACTTCCCACAGAAGGACATGTGCAAGTGACCTCAATATGCAGATAAAGCTGTTTGACCAAGATGCTCATCTTCAGAGCAGTTTTCCCAGGAGGCGCTTGGATGAGCTGAATGAAGAAGTACTACAGAGCTAGGGATGCCCCCCAAGTCCATATCCCAGGTCACTTTTACTCCACACCATGAGGATTTTTTTAGCACTGGGCTGGGCAGAGCCCCTGAAGAGGTGATAGAGCCCTGACAAACATACAATTTGACAGTACTAAGTGGACAGAGAGAGGCAGGGGAAGTTCATGGCACGTTTCAGAGGGCAGGAACACTTAATTGTGCCATGTTTCCAAACAATACACTTAAGCAGATTCTACCTTCTCATGTCAAGAGTCTGAAAAAGTGTCATAGGTGCCACAGGAGGAAAGGCCTAAGAAAAGGGGAGAAAAGGGCATGAAAAATAAGAGGGAGAAGAAGAGGTGTGTGGACTAGTGGGTATGCTTCCGCATTCCAGGGAAACCAAGTAGCCTGCTGACCAGCCTCAAAGCCTGTTATTTTTTTCAAGTAAAAATGCTATATTTTCTTAAAATGAGCTTCTCCTCAAAGCATTTTTAAAACTTCTGGGTTTATTTTTTTAAGGAATTTTAAAAACGTTTATTAATTTTAGAGAGAAAGGAAGAGAGAAACATCAATGTGAGAAACATTGCCTCCTGTATGCGCCCTGACCAGGGATTGAATCCTCAACCTAGGTATGTGCCCTGACCAGGAATTGAACCCTCAACCTAGGTATGTGCCCTGACCAGGAATTGAACCCACAACCTTTTGGTATACAGGACAATGCTCCAACCAATTGAGCCACACTGGCCAGAGCTGATTTATTTTCTTTAATAGACTATTTTTTTAGAGTAGTTTCAGGATCACAGCAAAACGGAGGAGGCACAGAAATTTACTATAAACATCCCTGCCTCCCCCATTATCAACATCCGGCACCAGAATCCACTTGTGTGGATGTGGTGTGTCTCTTCTGTGCTCAGTGTGCCAGAATCAGGACCTTTCTGCCTCAATCCGTCTGTCCACAGCCAACTGCTGGCCTTTTGTTGGTGGAGGGGAGCCAGGAACCCAGGGATCCTTTCATGTAACCAGTTCTGTTTTCACCCCCAGCTCATGGCCTGGCCTTCCAGAACCCTGTTTCCTGTAACTTCTGGTCTTTCTTTAGCTTGAATGAGGTTGCTTCTTAATACCTTACCTCCATGTAGGCCCTGAGGTTTCAGCTCTCTGGCCTGATAGGTCAGATGAATGTGACCACCTGCTTTCTTTCAAAATTCCATCACTGTCTTTCAATGGCTGATCTTTTTTATTCTCTTTGAACTCATGGGTTTCCATCCCTTTTAATACTTTAATGCCATTTTAGCAGACTTTGGGGAGGGAATCAAGTTAAAAGCATGTGTCCAATCTGTGAAATGTCATCTCAAGTTCAGTCTTTTATTACTGTTTCTCCACTCCCCCTGTCCCACATACATGAACCCACTCTAATGAGTGACCTTACTGTTCAGCTTCCACTTGGGTAAGTTATGTTTTGAACATGGTATAACATATGCATGTGTTTTTATATTTTACAGTAATGGTATTGTACTAGAAATCTCATGGTTTCTCACTTTCTCAACACAATTTTCAGCTTCTTCCACTTTTCTACCTTGTAATTTAATCCTTTTGATTGCTGCACGAAGGTTGCCTCCGGCATTGCTACCATGTGTTAGAATTTGATGAACATTTTAGCACATCTTATACACCAGAAAATTTCTTTTCTGTACGTACCCAGGAATAGAGAGCTGGGACATAGGATTCACACATGTTAAATGTATTAAATCTAGCCAGATTTCTCTCCAACACTGCTATGGCAGTAAAAACTTCTCAGCCCTTGACATCTTAAGTGTGACTCTCCCTAAGCAGGATAGAAAGGCAGCATTTCTCAAACTCATATGACCATGGAACTCTTTACTTGAAAAACACCATGAGCCTTCAGTGTCTCCCAATACACTGGAGATACTAACAAAGATCACACAGGGCTAGTGGAGCAGCATGCTGTTTGGGGAAATGGGGGTCCTAGTAGTAGCTGTAAACCCAGCTTGTGTTTAATCTGACAGAGTCATTCTGTATAACCTTCACTGCATAGTAAATCCTTATTTGCTGGCAACCCAATAACCCAATAAGTTATTTTTCTGTTATCTGAGAAATGTCAAGATGTTCTTCCTAATACTTTGTTATATTTTTTTTCTGGTAGGAATCAAGACTAACCTTGGAATTTTTCTTCCAAGGTTGTGGGCAACTGAGATTCAGTGGTCAAAATTGTGCCTCTTCCAGTAAAACACAGGCATCTGTTCACAAACTGCTGGTTAGAATGCCAAGACTAACATTCAGTTCTGACAGGCCCATAGCCCCACAGTGTATGAAGAGATGAACTGATTTTAAAACTTTAAAAGTAGTAATTCAATTTTAAAGGTACAATGGCTTTGAAAATGAAAAAAAATCCAAAGTAGGACCATATCACTGTAACCATTAAATAAATCATTCTGAAATTAAAATGTAACCTCTGTAGACAGGACCCAATCTACCTAGCTCACCAGGGCCTAGCCCAATGCCTGGCACAAAGGAGACACAATAAATAATTGTTGAAGAAATAAATGAGAAGATCAGCCCTGGCTGGCATGGTTCAGTGGATTGAATGCCAACCTGCGGACCAAAGGGTCGCCGGTTTGATTCTGAGTCAGGGCACATGTCTGGGTTGTTGGTCAGGTCCCCAGTAGGGGGCACGTGAGCAATAAACACACACTGATGTTTCCCTCTTCTCTCTCCTTCCCTTTCCCTGTCTCTAAAAATAAATAAATAAAATCTTAAAAAAAAAAAGATCAGCTATTTTTATTTCAAAAACCTGAGAGAAGATTGGGGTTAAAAATTTAAAGATATATACATATCATAAATACATCTATGAAAAAAATGTTCCCCTAAACCACCTGCGAATATAAGAGTCAGGCTAGAACACATTTCTTCTGTGGTTAAGGAAATGTAATGTACACCTACTGGAGTATCTGTTCACCCACCTCTTCTGAGAACTGACCCCATCCCTTCCACTGGCATGGATTCCTTGAATATTTTTGCTGTATGACTCTATGCCCCGGCTATTGGATCAGTTAATTGGATCAAGTTGGACATAGAGCCCAAGATGGACCAATCAGATTTTCTTCTGTTAGTTAGATGTTGAATTATGAAAACCTAGATGATCTAGTCCAGCGACTCTCGTCTGATGTGAAATTTGCTCCCTGGAGACATTGGCAAGATCTGGAGACATTTTTTATTGTCATAACTAGGTCAGGGGATAGGTTGGGTGTTATAGCATCTCATAGGTGAGGTCAGGGATGCTGCTAAACATCCTACAATGCACAGGCCCGCCCTCACCACAAAGAATTATCTGGCCTATATGTCAATAGTGAGGCTGAGAAACCTTGCTGTATAGTGTGAGCACCTGAAAAGACACTGTGTAATCCACTGGACTGGTGCTGCCAGCTATCTACCCTCCAGATTCAAGGGAAACAAACAGAGTCAGCCTGCAGAGATAGAGAAAATAATGAAGTGGTACAGGGAAGAGCTGAGCTTAGATACAGGAAGTTTTTCAATTCCTGATTCCAGTTCCTCCCAGAGACCTGTCTACATTTTTGCTCCTATACCTTTCTAACATATTCTCCTTTTCTACTTAAGATAGCCTGACAAAGTAACTTAAATAAATAAAAGAAACATTCAAATAAATGATTTTATTGTGACTTAAGAGACATTAAGGCTTATACAGCTAAGAGATCATTCTAGTCTTTCAGGATAGAACAAATAAAAAAGATGAAATAATTCATTTGTCATTCCTTTTCCTTGGCACCATGTTTTTCACCACAACTACTCTATAATTAGGTGCTAGAGTGAACTTCAGCTTTTTGGACAACGGGGTCAACAACACACCTGCACTTTGCTTATGAGTCTTCTGAGAATCTGGGCACCTGGCTGAACTGCATTGTCACTACACTGAGCCCCACTCCACTCACCAACTCCTAGTCATTATATACATAGCTCCACAGAGCTGCTACTATTGACACTTGCTAATGATTTCTATTTTGCATTTCCATATACCTTATTAATCTTGGTACTGATTTCACTTCTCTATACACAGGAATTCAATAAAAATTGTCATCTAGGGTAAGCCACTGAAATGGTCTTTGATACTTGGTTTCATCCTTGAAGTTACAGTTTTCTTTATCTAAGTCTTAGGAATGTTGTAAACTCGTTACTGTGAATTCATTCCTTTATGCATACATAAATGGTTTCTTTATCATTTAGAGGAGTCCTCAACCCCTTTGGGAATCTGATGGTGGATCCTCAAGAAATGTACACATGGCCCTGGCTGGTGTGGCTCAGTTGGTTTGAGTGTTGTCCTGTAGACTTAAGGGTTGTGGGCTTGATTCCCAGTCAAGGCACATACCCAGGTTGAGGGTTTGAGCCCCAGTGGGAGCACATACAAGGCAACCAGTCAATGTTTCTCTCTCTCCTCTCTCTTTACCTGTTTCTGAAAGCAGTGGAAAAATATCCTCAGGTAAGGAAAAAAAATGTCCCCGTGCACTGTATTTTGCATAGAGCTGAGGTTTTATAGACTATTTAGAGCCATCATAATTACCTCCCAGCTTATGAACCCTTCATTATATATTCATTTAGTGTCTCCTATGTTCTAGATGGTAAGGACAAAAGGGTGAAAAAGTAGAGTCCTAACCTTGAGAGGAACACAGCTTGGTAAGACGATAGAGCAGTGAACACCCAATTACAACCCAAGTTATACATGTTAAGAGAAGGGTAATAAAGAGTATTGTGGTAACCCAGAGCAGAATTTAATCCAGACTGGGAACTAAAGGAAGATTCCTGGAAGAAGTAACATCAGCACTGAGAGTTCTAAGAAGCAGGAGAAAAAAAAGTCACATAGGACGGAAGAATGATGCAGACAGAGGGAAAAGTATGCCTAGAAGGGAAAGACCTTGTGAATTTATGAAACAGAAAAATGTTTAGAGCAGCTCTGCTAATCATCTGTCTGTTGGCTCTCAGCTCCATTCCTGTTGTAACTCAGGTGCTGAGCCCGCAAATCACACTGCCCAGATCCCTCTGCCAATTGGCTTCTGGAGAGGCTCTGCCAATGGAAGCACTGGTTGACAACTAGAGGCAGGAGGGAGATGGAGGCCATGTTCTCCCGGCTGTTGGTGGCATCCCGTTGTGGCAGCAACAGCAAGTGAGTTGGGTGGGCTCTAGGAACAGTGTTAACAGTGGTCACCTCAACCATGTCACTGGCTCTAGCAGTGGCAGTAATGGTGGTGGGTTGGCCTGAGCTGCACAGCCGACATGAACATTGGGTAACATTATTTCCATTCCTGCTCCAGCTTAGAGTTTCTGGCAGTTCCTAACCTGTGGGTAATCTTATCTTTTTGCCCCTCTAGCCCTTTCGTGTTTTGAAACCAATTCCCTATATTACCACTGTTTAAAATAACTAGAGTGCTGTTTTTCTGACTCGACATGACTAATGCAACAGTGAATCAGAAAATATGGTGAGGGGTGGAGGGTTGTGGTGAGATTTGGTTGACTAGGCAACTGAGGGCCAGACCATTCAAGCTCATCTGAGGAAATGATCAGGTGATTGAACTTTATTCTAAGAGCAACTGAGATCCATGAAAGATTTATTTCATTCAAAGACAGCTTTAACTTTGACAATCCACATTAACTGTTTATAGATTTTTGAAAGTGGTGATAGGTATATTGGTGACCAATGTATAGAGCTTACTTGGTGAATCTTCATCCTCATGTTTTCTGGACAACTGCACCTGGATACGGTATGGGACATTCCTTATGTCTTTGGCCCAGGTTTTGTTGAGCCTGGTGTCACTATGTACATCTGGAGTTCTCATCACCTTCATGGCAAATTTCCGCATCTCTGAGTGCCTGAGGGGTGTGCTTCTAGAAAACCACTCCATGGATGTCCCTGCAAATGCTGACAGTGTATTCTCTGGTCACTACCTCACTGATGGCAGAATGGCCCTTCTTCTTCTTGCCACTCTTCTTTGTGGGAACCACTGTGCCAGGCCCAAGTGGAATAGCTGGAGACTCATGAGAGATTTTAAAGACATGGTCATCTTAGTGCCTTTTGATTTTTATGAAGATCACCTGGGCTGTAATATAGGAAATAGGTTTGAGACACCCAAACTGAAGACCAGGTATCCAGTTAGGAAGCTTCTGCCAATTATCTAAAAGACAATTTGATGGTGTCTATACTAGGGTAGTGGCAGTGAGTTTGAAGAGAAGGGATTGGAAGGATTTTTCTGAGATGCAATGGCCAGAAAGTAATGATGAATTATGGCAGATTAAAGATGACTACAGATTCATTCACTCTCTTCCCATTGATAGGTGTGATCTATAGCTCCTCCTTTTGAATTTGGGTGTGTTCTATACCTGCTTTGACAGAAAATGGCAGGAGGAACACTGTGCTAGTTTTGGACACTGAAAGACAAGAAGCTTCCATTTCTTATTTCTTGGAACGTGTACTCATGTAACACAAACACCATACTTTGAGAAATGCAAGCCAAGTGGAGAGGTCACACATACAAAACTGCTGTGGTTGACAGCCCCAGCTAAGCTCCCAGGGGACAGCCAGCTTCAACTGTCTGCTATGTGAGTGTGCTATCACGGATGTCTTGTCCAGTCAACCCTACAGATGACCCCATCCCAGACACTGACTACAACTGCATCATAGAGCCAAGCAATTCTCACCCATCTGAGCCCATTCAGCTTACAGAACCGTAGACATATTAATGTGTTTTTGTTTTAAGCTGCTAGTTGTTTTTTTTTAAGTCACTAAGTTTTTGGATAGTTTGTTACACAACAAAAGAAAACAGGAATAGACCTGAAGGAGAGAAAGAAGGCAGAATCAAGGATGATATGTAGAATGCTGGTTTGGTCCCAGGGTGGAGCCAGTAACTGCTGAGATGGGGAAGGAAAGCAGATAAACAGAGATGGTGGGATGGATAAATGATCTGTCATAAACTAGGAAATATATATTTTTGGAACTTTTTTTTCTAGATGTCCTATAATGTTTTATCGTCAGCATTAGCTATCCAGGTTTTAGATACCTGTCCTTCAGACCTTCTACAATATTAATTTTAGCATCTTCTGCTGTAAGAACAACTACACTTCTCAAAAGTATTGAGAGGAACTGGTACCTATTTCAACACATTTTGTTCTTGTTGATAAGGGTATCAACTTCCAGGTCTCTTTTTCATTCATCAAATACTTACCCATCATCTGCCAGGTATTCAGCAATGTTCTGGGTGTTAGAGGCATAATGTTGTGCATAAGACAGATAATATCCCTGCCTTCGTGGAGTTAACATTCTAGTTGGTGGGCAGACAAAAAACAAGTTGAGAAAATAATTACCAATTTGATAAAAAGCAATGAAAGAAGTAAGCAGCTGTTGATCGAGAATGGAAGTTGAAGGGAACCTACTTTAGATAAGGCGGTCAGGAAAGACTTTTTTAAAGATTTTACTCATTTATTCTTAGAGAGAGGGGAAGGGAGAGAGAAAAGGGGGAGAAAGAAAGGGGGAGAAACATCAATCGGTTGTCCTGACCAGGGACTGGGAATCGAACTGGCAACTTTTCACTTTGTGGGACAATGCCCAACCAAACCATGCCGACAGGGGCAGGAAAGATTTTTAAGTTGAAACTTAAGGAAGTGGAAAGAACTAGCCATGAGAAGAGGTGTAGGAGTGAGAGTTGGTATCTATGGGACACTCAAGAGTGCAAAGGCCCTTCATGGTTAAAAGCTTGACCACATTCTAGGAACTGAAAGACTAGTGTGTCTGGAGTGTAGTCAGCAAGAACACTAGCAAGGTGAAGTTGGAGAGAGATGCAGATGCTAGATTAAACAATACATTTTAGGCCACATTAAAGGATTTGCATTTTATTCTAAATGTAAAAAAATAGGCAAAAGCATGAATATGATCAGATTCACATTTTAAGAAGATAATGGTTAAAACAGACAGGAGGAAGATTGGTTGAGTAACTTCTGCAGTCGCTCATGAGAGAGAAAGATGGCCTGGACTAAGGTTCACTCTAATTTTCTTTTCCCTGGACTCAGCCTCTTCCTTTGTAAAGTGTAGATGGAAGCTTAGTAGAAACGAATCACCAATTATTCCCAAGTACCCAATACCCACTGGGCTCTCGCTCTGTACAAAGATTTGAAATATTTTCAAGACTGGTGGTGTTTTCCATTCCTCTCCACCAACCTCTTTCTTTCCCCACACCCAGGGTTTCCCTCTAAGAAGGAACTGTCACCTGTGGTTTTTGATAAACTGAACCAGTACTGGCTTTCAAGCCACTTCGCTCTGAACAGTATTTGTTGTCTCCCAAGTTCTTTGGCAACTGGAATAGATGGGGTAGAAGATGCAAGAGCAGGCACAAAATTTTGGGTGAACTCCATCTGTTGAAGATTAGTCCAATTGTTTTATTTTGTTTGTTTGTTTTTTGTTTTGGTCCTTTGGCAGGGCCATAGTCCTTGTACTGCCAATAGAACTAAACTTCAGTGTAAGGGATCAGATTGAGAGACTTATTAGCCTTAAATTCAGCTAGCTCTCTTACCCAATGCCTTTCAGTTTGTCAGTAATTCCATCTGAATATGGATGAAATATCCTTCACTTAATAACATGGAACAAATCTTCTGGTCAAGATGGAGGTGTAGGTAAACACACTTTGCCCCCCACACAACTACAGAAAAAATTGCAACCAGACCTCCAAACAAATAATACCCAGAAATAGAAAATCGAGCTATATGGAAGTTCAAACACCAAGGATTTAAAGAAGCCACATTCATCCAGATGGGTAGGAGGTATGGAGATGCAGAGATTGGCAGAGAGGTATGGAGACCTAGTGTGGTTCAGAGAGGCAGCAGGATGGGTGGTCTCACATTCACGTGTGGTGGACAAAAATAAGGAGGGATACTTTGGGAGTAAAGGATCCCCGCACCAGGCCAAACCACACAGCCCAGGCTTCCAGTGCATGAAGATAAATACCCATAACTTCTGGCTGTAAAAACCAGTGGGAGTTGGGGTGGCGGGAGAAACTGCCAGATTTTCAGGAGACTTGCTTAAAGGGCCCACATGAACTTAGAACTTACACAGACACACCCTCTCTGAGATTCAGCACCAGCGCAACAGCTGGAAGGGCACCAGTTGCATACAGGGAGTACGTGAAGTGACTGGAAACAAGGCAAGTGCTGCGCAAACCTCCAGAAGCCAGGCAGAGTCATGGTCCCCTCTCTGAACTTCCCCCAACACAGAGCCACAAAAAGGTGAAGTGGGTTGCCCTGCCCTGGCAATTCCCTAACTCTCCTGTCCATACAACGTACAGGAACCTTTTCTACAACAGGCCATGCAACTAAAAGCAGATCTACCTAAGACACAGAAACAAACAGAGGGAGGCTGCCAAACTGAGGAGAAAAAGAAATATGGCCCAAATGAAAGAACAGAACAAAACCTCAGAAAAAGAACTAAATGAAATGGAGATAACCAACCTAACAGATGTACAGTTCAAAACACCGGTTATCAGAATGCTCAAAGAACTCATTGAGTATGACAACAGCATAAAAAAAAAAAAAAAAAGGAAGAAATGAAGGCTACATTGAGTGAAATAAAGAAAAATCTACAGGGAACCAACAATGGAGGGGATGATGCCAAGATTCAAATCAATGATTTGGAACATTAGAAAGAAATAAGCATTTAACCAGAACAGCAATAAGGAAAAAGAATTAAAAGAAACAAGCGTAGTATTAGGAGCCTCTGGGACATCTCTAAACATACCAACATCCAAATCACAGAGATGCCAGAAGGAGAAGAGGAAGAGCAAGAAAATGAAGACTTATCTGAAAAAATAATGAAGAAAAACTTCCCTAATTTGGCAAAGGAAATAGACATAAAAGTCCAGGAAGCACAGAAGAGTCCCAAACAACTTGGACCCAAAGAGGACCACACCAAGACACATCATAATTAAAATGCTAAAGGTTAAAGATAAAGAGAGAATCTTAAAAGCAGCAAGAAAAAAGCAGAGTTACCTACAAAGAAGTTCCCATAAGACTGTCAGCTGATATTTCAAAAGAAACTTTGTAGGCTACAAGGGACTGGCAAGAAGTATTCAAAGTGATAAAAAGCAAGAACCTACAGCCTAGATCACCCTATCCAGGAAAGCTATCATTTAGAATGGAAGAGCAGATGAAGTGCTTCCCAGACAGTAAAGCTAAAGGAGTTCATCATCACCAAGCCATTATTACATGAAACACTAAAGGGAGTTATTTAAGAAAAACAATACCAAAACTATGAACATTAAAATGGCAACAAATTCACAACTATCAACAACTGACTCTAAAAAACAAACTAAGCAAAACAACCAGAACAGGAATAGAATCATAGGTATAGAGATGATTTGGAGGGTTATCAGCTGGGAGGAGGGAGGGAGAGAATGGAGAAAAAGGAGCAGGGATTAAGAAGCATAAATGGTAGGTACAAAATAGATGGGGGATGTTAAGAATAGTATAGGGAATGGAGAAGCTAAAGAACTTATATGCATGACCCATGGACATGAACTAAGGAGGGGACAGCTGGAGGGAATGGTGGTACCAGGAGGAAGGGGACACAGAGAAAAATTAGAACTATAATAGCAAAATCAATAAAATATATTAAAAAAAACAACTTGCTAGCATGACCCTGGCTGGGTATCTCAGTTGATTAGAGCATTGTCTTGATATGCCAAGTTTGTGGGTTTGATCCTTGGTCAGGGCACATACAAGAAACAACCAATGAATGTATAAATAAGGGGAACAACAAAGTGGAGAAACAGAAATGTTTCTCTCTCTGCCTTTCTCTCTTTCCATTTTGAAAAAAATTATTTATTGAATTTAGAAAAACATCAATTTGTTGTGCCACTTATTATTAATGCCAACACTCTTTTTAAAAATATTTTATTTATTTATTTTTAGGCACAGGGGAAGGGGGGAAGAGAGGGAGAGAAACATCAATGTGTGGTTGCCTGTCACGTGCCCCCTACTGGGGACCTGGCCCAAAACCCAGGCGCGTGCCCTGACTGGGAATTGAACCCGCAACCCTCTGGTTCTCAGGCCAGTGCCCAACCCACTGAGCCACATCAGCCAGGGTGATGCTGACATTTTTAAAAGCCTCAATATTCAGAGGCTGATGGCAAAAATGCAAAAAATGCTCTTGTTATTGTCAGGTTTTATTTTTTTTAAAGAGTCAGTATTTCATGTCAGTTAAAAAATATAGGGAGGATATAAAGGGGAGACATGGTAATGGAAAAAATACTATAAAAAATAAACTATTAAAAAATAAATAAAATATCCACTCATTTACTGATGGGCACTTAGGCTGTGTCTAGCACTTGGCTATTGTAAATAATGCTGCTATGAACATTAGGGTGCAGAGGTTCTTCTGAATAAGTGTTTCAGGAGCTGTGGTGCATTTACACAATGGAATACTATGCAGCAGAAAGAAAGGAGATCCTACCCTTCAGGACAACATGGATGGAACTGGAGAGTATTATCCTAAGTGAAATAAGCCAGGCAGTGAAAGACAAATACCATATGATCTCACCTGTAAGTGGAACCTAATCAACAAAACAAACAAGTGAGCAAAATAGAACCAGAGACACGGAAATAAAGAACAAGCTGACAGTGACCAGGGGGAGGAGGAGGGGGATAAGAGGAGAAAGAAAGGGAAGGGCCAAATCAAGGACCTTGTATAAAGGACCCCCTGACGATGACAAGGGGTGGGGTGAGGGGAGGACTGAATGTGGGAGGTGGAGGTGGGTAGGGCAGGGAGAGTAATGGGGACAACTGTAATTAAATAACAATGAAAAAATAAAAAAAATAAAAGATGGGAACTAAAATACAAATATATATACACTTATAAAAGTAGCCCCAGAGATCACTTGCCCCTTCTACCATGTGAGAACACACAGAAGACAGCATAAACCAGGAAGAGGGACCTTACCAGACACAATGTAATTTATACACCCTAGACTCCAGAACTATAATAAACTTGCTTTATACATACATGTGTATACATGTTATATATGCACATACATTATACATATACACATATATACGTGTGTATGTGTGTGTATATATATTCCCGGTTACTTGGGGAGAAACAGCAGGACCTTCTTAACCCATTATCTGTTTAGCCAACAGAAAAATCAGTTACACCATTATATAATCTGTTCAGCAGGCTAATACACTTTGCACTTGACTTTTGTCTACTTACAAAAATTAATTGAGCCCTGACCCATTAGCTCAGTTGGTTGGAACATTGGTTACACCAAGGTTGCAGGTTTGATCCCTGGTCAGGGCACATACAAGAATCAACCAATGAATGTATGAATAAGTGGAACAACAAATTGATGCTTTTCTCTCTCCCCTTCTTCCAATCAATACAAAAATTAAAAACTCATTTGGTCACTAAAGAATACAAACCTAGTTCAAGTTGTATGTAAATTAAACTGTTTTCCCTTTCCCCAAGAAGGGTCCATTATCCAATATAACATACCTTCTTAAACTCTGTATGGGGTGAAGAAACATTGTAGAAAGTCATTACATTCTTTTCTGAATCTGAATGATTTAAATATGAAGGAAAGCAGTTCTGTCTACCAAGATTCGCCTCGAATAGCTCTTCTCCAGCTGTATTTGAGAGTAAACCTTGGTATTTTGAAGAAAATACCAACTCTTGCTGCTGAGTATGCAGGCTGAAAACACTGTCTGTGAACACGTTTAAGAAAATCACTTGTATAGGCCTGTACAGGGTCCATTCTCTATAAGAACACAAGCCTCTGCTTACACCTAAAACAAGGGTGTGTGTATTGGGGGTGGGATGGGACAAGGGTAGAGGAGATGGAAAGCAAACAGGGCAACATTTCTTTTATGCTCATGGCCTAAACTTATTCCTATACTTATCAGCTACTATTTTTGTAGTTGGTTTAAATTATAGCTCTCATTAGGTACAAACTTAATTCCTAGTCAAATCTGGCCTTCCCTTTATTTATGCTAAGAGTTATTTATAATTTATAAGCAGGTTGGTTGCCCTGGCCAGGTAGCTAAGTTGGTTAGAGCATCTTCTGATAACCAAGGTTAAGGTTTCTATCCCAGTCAGGGCACACACAAGAATTAACCAATGAATTCATAAATAAGTGGAACAACAAATCCATATTTCTCGCTCTCTCTTCAAAAAAAAAAATCAGTAAAAAAAAGGGGTTAGTTCTTTTCTTGTAAAACTCCTAAGGCCGCACATAGGGCAACACTAAGCAAAAATGGCATAGGCGGGAAACAAGATTTTAAAAAATAAGTGAGTTCTGAACTCTTTAAAACGTGCTGGGCTCTTTTTCCTTTATAAAACAGGCAGACGAGGAAAAAAACACCAAACAAGTTAAAAATGGTAAGACTAGGTGCCACTGTAGGTGGCGAAGCAGCCCGCCAGCCGCTGCAACAGGGACCGCGCCACTTTACATAACCTCCCGAGTGGGAGGGCCTGAACCCAAGGCTGCCGCCCGCTTTTCTCGCGCGCCCACACCCGCCTAAACACCGCTGGCCGGTTCCGGTCCACGTGGCCGGCGCAGGATCAAAGTCCAATGGCGCCTTGGGGCGTCGGCTGCCACACGGCGGCGGAGTAAAGAACTGGCAGCCACTTTCCTGTCCCCAGCACCCTTCCTCCCCAGCCCTTCAGGGTCGTCGTTCTGCTACCTTCGCTCCAGGATCTCAACTGGCCTAGCGCAGCACCGGAATCCAACAGAGGGACGTCTCGCGAGAACTTGGAAAGGAAGAAGGTTGGACGGACGATGGGATGTGGCCAATGAGAGAATGGGACGGGTGTGATGGACGGTCCTCCGAGCACCTCCTTCGAGCCCCGCCCGGCTGCGGAGGTCCGGGTCACCGCCCGCCTGCCCCTCCTCGCAGTGCCCCGCTCTTCTTTTTCCGTCTGGATTGGCTGCTGGCCTCCTTCCTTTCCAGCTCCACTTTCCCTCTGCTCCTGACTTTCCCTTGGTCTTGGGGCTCGAAACCGGCCTGAGGTGCTTCCCCCGCATCCTCCGAGTGGCCACATAACCAGTGGCCCCTAGTATCCTGCGCTTTCTCCTTTCTCTGGGCTTCTGTCCGCGCCTGCCCCGCCATGAATGAGGAGTACGACGTGATCGTGCTGGGCACCGGCCTGACGGTGAGTCCAGAGTTCCTGGCGGCGGCGGCGGCGACAGCCAAGGAGCCGGGGAGGGCGTGCGGGCCGGGTGCGAGGAAAGGATGGCTGGGGGCCGGGCCGGGTGAACCCGGGTCTGCGCCTCAGGGTCCCCTTGTGGATACACTATCTCGTCGTCTTTTCCTATCTGTTTTTGGAGGGGAGTCGGGGAAGGGCGTTGGGCTGGGTGCGAGAGGCATGCTGCACGGCGTTTGGACCTGCGGCCGCGCAAGGCCGAGTGGATCGTCTGTAACTGTGGAAGGAAAGACGAGGAGATGCAAAACCAAGTCAAGTGTGTGACTTAATGAGTAGTGACGGCGAAATAAAGTGGGTGGAAAATGAGTTTCACTCGGCTACAGAAAAAGACCCCAAAAAGACAGGTTTAGGGAATTGCTCTTCCACCTCCCTTATGGGTTGATGGCCTCTCCCGAGTGGAAGCGGAAAAGGCAGAGTGGGGGAGGGTGGAAGCCACACTCAGTTGCATTTCCTATTTAGCCATCAGCCACTACTAGTCAGCCTTTGGCTGCCAGAGATGGGAGGTTTTGTGACAAGTCTTGGATGATTGCTGTATTGTAATGGTTAGAGTTCGATTAACTCGAATTTTTGAAGAACCGTAATGTTCTTATCCCCCTCCCCCACTCCAAATGAGAAGCATTATCTATTTTTTTCTAACCACCCTCCAATTTCACTTACTGAGCATCCGCAGAATTGGAAATGAGTTTTCTCAAAACTTGTCTATCAAATGCTTTCTCACCTAAACTTTGCCATCTTTTTCTTTTGTTTGGTATATTGCTTGCCTCCATTGTCTCTTCTCATTGCTTTCCCCTAAGAAATGATTGGTGATGGATATCTTCAGGGAATTAGAAGTTAAATCAGTAACAACAGAGAATACAAGTAGAATGTGAATGGCAGATGTCCCTAATACCGTGGAAAATTTACGTGGGTGTCTGCTTAGAGACTTTATGAGATTCATAGTGTTCTGCAAATAATGCACGGAGGTGTGTTGTATCTTGTACTTCTCTCTCTTTAAAAAAAAGGAAAGACAGTGAAGACTAAGACTATTCGTCTTCTAAAAGAATTCCATTTGAAGAGAGGACCATTTTCATTATCAGTTTTTTTTTTTGAAGTTTGTCGTTCTGACTTTGAGCTACTTCATTTTAACAAGATTAACACTGATGTTTATCTTGTGTGTCCTATATAATCAGACCTCAAAGTCCTGAATCATTTAATGTAACCCACCACTTCAAATTTAATGAAATATGTTATCTCTCAGGATCAAATTAATATACATATATTTTAGGTAACACTCCAAATTAACTATTTTATGTTTCTCCAGACAAGAGAAAACCGTTGAATTTCCATTTGGCTAATTTTTTAGGAGCAAGTTGTTAGGAACCAGAATGGCACTTTTCTGGCCTGTCAATTCTCTGTTTGCAGTGATTTGTGGCGATTGTTGGAGAATGGAGAATCTTCATTTCTGAGTGCTTCATTATGTTTGACCAGTCCAGAAACAGAGAGCGCTGTGGCTGGTTAGTAACTAGTACCAGATAGGTGAGGTTACATACCTAGAACGCTACTAAGTCATTCTGAATGTGAGATGCTAGGTTGAATTTCATTTTTGGTGGTGAGTCGGAAGACTGTTGCTGACTGAATAGGCCTGCCCACTGCAGGGTTATTTTATTTTATTTTTTTTAAGTGCGTAATTGGGATTTTGAACTGAGTTTAGTAGTTTGTGATGGATCTTACCCATTGGCAGTATATTGTACGAGCCAGTTAGTTCCACAGTTTTTCTACGATATTGCTGATCTTTCAGATTTGCTTTTGATTAAGGTCAGTTGAATGTGAATGAATGAGTGCAGATGCATCATCATGCAGGTTTCTACAAGCCTAGTTAAGAACCATTGCTTTGGATCAAAGGTGCACAGTCTTATTGTGCAACAACCGAGTTAAGACAGTGCACTTTATTTAGATTTCCATTTGGATTAATTGATGAGTGATAGATGCATACTTAACTAGAAATCAGACCAATTTTTTTCTGTCATTTTGTAGCTACGATATTAATATTAACCCTTACAAACCTTTCTAGATTGTTTTATGAGATATTCTTTGAGAATTATATCAGTTTAGAGCAATCACATTGTTATCATGGATGGGACTAGCGGTGATAGGATGATTTTTGACAACTCTTTACCTTCATTTCTACTAATACAAGGACTCTGATTACTGAATGATAAATTAAGAAACCACAAAGTTAAAAACCCTCAATTTAAAATTAACTTTGCGTGTTTGAAGTGAACATATCATTTAATTTTAATTTTTATTTTATAAATATATAGTGCCTGAGTTTTAAGAACCTAAAAACAGATATACGCTCTCAGTTATGGGTACCAAATATTAAGCGATAATAGCATGTCAAGTACTTTAATGCAAGTTAACTTGTTACTTTTAAAATAAAATGTAAGGAAATTTTTTTATTTTGCCTAGTGTTGTTATGGTTTTGTAGTGATTGTTAGATAAAAAATAAGGAAACATTAATCCACAGATATCGATAGGAAGTTTCATAAAGAAAGCATAAAGCAATTTGGCATGAATTAGAGCAAAATGTTCATTTTCTGTCTAGGAGAGATGGAATATTTTGTAGAGTAATTGAGTTTTCTAAAGGAATTGAGGGTTATCCCTTTGAAGAACCACAACTTTTAGATAAAAGCCTTTCTGAATGATATCACGATGTTTTTTGAACTGAGGAGCATAGTTTACTTGATAACTAAGATTTCACACCATGAGGATTAATCACTGTGTTATGCTGGAACAGTGATTTTCAATCTTTTTCATCTCATGGCACACATACACCAAAAAGATATATTTTTTGCCAGTATAACAACAATAACAAAAAGTATAATTTTGATTCATTCACACCAGATGGCTGTTGTTGTGCTGGCTGTTGTCATATTTTTTATTTGATAATCTAAGGAAAAAGGGGTCAGGTATTGCATATTTTAAAAATTCTTGTGGTGCATCTTGAGAACTCAGCTGTGCTACAACATCGTGAAGCCACTGAGACCCAGTGAGGAGCTTGCCCTCCTTAGTTGTCTCAGACTGCTTGGCTTTGTGAATTCTTCAGTCTGCTTTTCCTTTCCCTTTTTGCTTACTTTGCTGTTAGGCTGGCAACTTTTACTCTTCTTTGATTTCAGCGTGTACAGACAGCCTCTGAATAGCTAATTTGCTACTTCTGATTGACTTGGGGCTTGGCAATAAATTAATGAATTTGCTTACAAATCGTATATATAGTAAAAGTAACTAGCTCCACAGCCACTTGTGCTCCCCAAAAGTATTTGTTCTACATAGTAATTCTAGTAAGGAGTTAGGCATAGAAACATACACTGTAGTGATATTTAGCTGTATTAGTCTCAGCATTATCTTTTAAAAATTGTGCTACATCTCAGACATACTTGTTCCCCTTCCTCTTCATTAAAATTTTGGGATTTCCAAGAGGATTTTTTTTTTACTTGACTTAACATTTTACCTAAAATGTTACTAACTTGATTTAAAAATCAACTATAAAAAATTAAAAACCCTATAAATTGCTTTTTAGATTTGCTTCTTAAATCCTTGACATTGCTGTGTTAGATTTCAATAGACAAAAGACTTTATCCATTGCATTAGTGATCTGAGCCTTTATGTAAAAATGTCTTACTTTTGGAAGGTATAAAATATCTTGTAGGTAGTCTGTATTTTTAATCAATCAACCTTACGCATACTGTCCCCCAAAAAAGAGAAGTAAAATCAGGCATTTTTCTATAGGTAGTAGTGAGACATTTACTTTGAAGGACCACTTGGTAAATATTTTGGCTCACATACATTATAATCTGTAATATAGGCATACCTCAGAGATATTGGTGGTAGATGGTCTTTTTGCCTTCAATTTGGAAAAATGCATCATCTGTGAAGCACAATGAAATGAGGTATGTCTGTATCACTATTTCCTCTCTCATTCTTAGTACCTGATTAAAGATTCTTACTGCAGTAATGGCTTCCCAAAATTGAATTATTTAAATTGCCTGTGACTTTTGTGATCTGTTATGGGCAATAAAAAGGTAAGCACACCTGTTTATATGTAGCTCTTCATATAGGGGGTTAACTATAATGAATTAATATGAGAAAATACTAAATGCCATTGGAGAGATAAACGTGTGGGAATTCAGACTAGAGAATCAGGAAAACCTTCATAAAGAAAGGGAACTAGCTTTTAAAAATATTGGTAAGCTCTGAATGTGAGGAGGAATGATTTTCTAAGCAGAGAGCGTATAAATCTGTTTGTGTATAGATACATAAAATAAGGAGTTCATACCGCCTGAAGCAGGAGGTATGAAGAGGCATAATGGGAAATAGTGTTGGAAAGAAGGCATATCATAAGAATGTTGAAAAATACTAGGATAAAAAATTGAACTTTTATCTTCTAGGCAGTAGGAGAGGATTTTGAGCAGGAAAAGTATAATTAGCCAAATTTGAAGAAAAGTTATCTTTTGATAGCTTTTAATGAGATGCATTAGAGCAGGGGTATCAAACTCCTTTTCAACCGTGGCGGGGGGAGGGGGGGGCGCCAAATAAAGGGCTGAATGTCATTTAGGACTGTATAAATGTAACTACTCCTTAACAAGGGGCAAGGAGCTCCGCGCTGCCGCTGGGTAGAAACAAGGTGCCAGCCAGATAAAACAAGGTGGAGGGCCGGATTCAGCCCGCGGGCCTTGTGTTTGCCACCTGTGCATTAGAGGAAAAGAGACATTTAAACAAACACTTATTCTGCTGAAAACTAACAGTCATTTTTTTTATGATGTTGTTGCTGTAAGACAGTGGTATGAGATAAGCTGATTTAAATTTTTTCTATTAATAGTTAATACATTTTCCTCATATTTCTAGATAAGTGGCTTTAAAAAGGCACTTCTGTTTAATATTAGTTATTAGGCACTTTGTCTTCCTAATCACATTCTTTCTACATTTACCTTTTTTTTCTTATAACTGAATTTAAAAATGAAGTAGACAGCATGGATGGACATAGACGAGGGTATTATGCTTTGCTAGGGAAAGTCAGTCAGAGAAAGACACATACCGTATGATTTCACTTGTGTGGACTCTAAACAAAGTAAACAAACAAACAAAAATGAAACAGACATGGAGAAGGGCTGGTGGTTGCCAGAGCAGAGTTGGGTTGGGGGAGTGGGTGACGAAGGGATTAAGAAGTATATATTGACAGTTATAAAATAGTCACAGGGCCCTGGCTAGTGTGGCTCAGTGGATTGAGTTCCAGCCTGTGAACCGAAAAGGGTCGCTGGTTTGATTCCCAGTCAGGGCACATGGCTGGGTTGCAGGCCAGGTCCCCAGTAAGGGGTACACCAGAGGCAATCACACATTGATGCTTATCTCCCCCTCTTTCTCCCTCCCTTCCCCTGTCTTAAAAACAAATACATAAAATCTTTAAAAAAATAATAGTCACAGGGATGTAAGGTAAAGCAAAGGGGATATAGTCAATAATACTGATATAACTATGTACGATGCCAGTTGGGTACTAGATGTATCAAGGGGAACGCTGTGTAAAGTATATGTTTGTCTAACCTGCAAGCTCTACACCTGAAATCAATACAAAGTAAAACTGAAAGTAAATTTGTTAAAAAAAAAAAAAATGCATTGAGCTCCTGCCTGTGAACCAAAGGGTCTCGGGTTCGATTCCCAGTCAGGGCACATGCCTGGGTTGCTGGCCAGGTCCCTAGCTCTCTCCCTTCCCCTTTCTAAAAATAAATTTAAAAAATCTTAAAAAAAAAAAAAAGGTGTATGCTGCCCCCACTTCCCACTGTTCAGTTTTGATGTTGACAAATAAACCTCTAAGATTCTTTTTAAAAATATAGTAGAATTTAGAGTTTTAAAGGGTGTTTAGTTTGGTCACTTGGAAGATATGTCAGAATATTAATGTATGCTGACTTTATTCTCTTCCATGTCTAAGATGCTCTCTAAGTAGGAAAAGGGTGATCATGAACTCTCAGAATACTATCGTATGCTGTTTAGTACCATTGGCCTTGGAGACACCATACAGGCCACTTCAGTACATAAGAGGTATTTGGTCTAATGTGTTTAGGTGCTATCCAAATGAGCAGTTCTTTGATTATTGCAATTCTAGTGTTATGTGTAGGGTGCTAAAGGGAAATGAATTTAAAGGTTATCACTGATAATGGTCCTCCCCCTTCTCCGCATATCCGTATGTACTAGAGTCTTGCTACAACTGAACTTGAAACATTTAAAGATTTTATTTATTTATTTATTTTTAGAGACGGAGGAAGGAAGGGAGAAAGAGAAGGAGAGAAACATCAATGTGTGGTTGCCTCTCATATGGCCCACAAGGGGGGCCTGGCCCCCAGACCCAGGCATGTGCCCTGGCTGGGAATCAAACCAGCGACCCTTTGGTTTGCAGCCTGTGCTCTATCCACTGAGCTACACTAGCCAGGGCTGGTTACTTCTTTTTATGTAGGTAAACATGAAGTGCAGATGGCGGGCAGATGCTATTAACATAAAAAAATTGGATTTTGAAGATGGTTTTACAGTTTTAGTTATGTTTGATGTGAGTTTGTGTTCTGCTCAGGTCATGTGTGGGTGACTTCAAAAGTAATGTGGAGTACTTTCATCTGTTCAATTTAAAACGATGTGTTGGTTAATATTCATACACAAATTTCCTGGTGAAAGTTATCAATATTCTTGACATATATGATGAATAGACTGGATGTTCTAGTGGAACAAGAGAAAATTAATTTAGAGTATTTTCTCTGGATTTAATATGCTTTGCTTGTTATTATGTATTCACCAGATAGGTAGTGGTAGGTTTTAATTTGGAGTTGTTAATTTTGGGAGATAATAAAACTTCAGGATCACTAATGTACTTCCTATGCCCAGATATGATAAATTTTAGCAGTGAAATGTCATCTCATTTTTTAAAATCCTCAGCTGAGGATACGTTTTTATTGATTAGAGAGAGAAAAAGAGAAAGAAATATCAGTGTGAGAGAAAGAAACATGAATCGGTTGCCTCCCGTATACACCCTGACTGGGGATTGAACCTGCAACCTTTTGGTCTACTGGAGGACCGTCTAACCCACTGAGCGACCTGGTCAGGCCTCATTTCATGTTTTAAAGCCAAATTTAAAGTGTCACATTTATGCTACTATGTATTTGATTTTTGGGCAATGTAAAAGCAGTCTTTCTCTGAGGGGTTTAAAAGAATTAGTGGGCCTGAGGATTTTTAATTAGCTTTTGTCATGTTTGTTACAAATATGACAAAAGGCAGTTAGTGTCAGCTCTTTGGACACTGCTGAATCTTTAAAGATTGGGTGCTTTGTTCGGCCTCAGCCTTCAGTGCTTGCTGGAGAGCCGCGTTCAGTGAGTGGGTAATGCTTATTTGCAGTGGAGGGTGAAAAGTTATACATAGAAATGCTGCGACACTCAAAGTCGCTTCCTGTTGTTTTGCTTTCCAAAAGAATGGTGACTGGTTTTTCTCTGTTTATGTCATAACTTATTTTTGAAATAGTAAATGTTACTCTACTTTCATATAAATATGTTGAACCATATACGAGGGGAGATCCCCCCAAAACTAGAATTATCTTCTGGAGGGCAGACCCCTTGTAGCACAGGCTCTACCCACTAGCTGAGCGTTAGGAGCCCATCTGTGTCACTGCCAGCTGGCTCTGTTGTGAGAGGCTGCATTTGGCTTCAGTGAGTTGTTTTGAAGACTCTTTCAACACACCTGCCCATTTCATGATGGGGGATTAATGAGCGCCCTGCCCACACTGCACTGACTGTTCAGCAGTTCTTGACCCAAAATGGCTTGACCCCCATGCCCCACCCTCCCTATTCACCCATCCTTGCCCCAGCAACTGTTGTTTTTGTTTTCCTGGATGAAAAAAGTCCTCACAGGGAAATATTTTGCTGATGTGGAAGAGGTGAAACAAAAAAATGGTGGAAGCACTAAAAGGCATCAAAATTGAGGTGTTCAAAACCTGTTCTGAGCAGTGGAAAAAAGTCTTGATAGGTGTCCTGCATCAAATGGAGAGTGCTTTGAAGGTGACTGAAGTTTAAACATGGGAGAATAAATACACAATTTTTTATAAATACCATTTTTAGGGGGATCCCCCCTCATATGTTAGTGCTTCTTTAGATTTTTTATTTATTTATTTTTTTCAGGCGAAGTACCTTTTTTTTATGGTATTAGAGTTGGTTTGTATAAGTTAAAATACGTTCAGATGTTTATCGCTCATCAAGACCAGTCAGGAAAGTGAAAAGGCAGGCTACACAATGGAAGAAGATATTTGTAATACATGTAACCAATAAAGGACTTTTATATATTCAGGGTATGTAAAGAACTTTTATATAGCAGTAAGAAAAAAACAGAAAGCCCATTTTAAACATGGGCAAATAAAGTAGACACTTAAAAAAGAAGATAGTATAATTTCTAGTAAACTTTAAACAAGTGCTCTACCTCATAGTTGTCAGGAAGTGCTAATTAAACCACATCCTAATTAGAATGGCTAAAATTAACAGGGTAACAATACAGGCATTGGTCAAAGGATTTGAAATAATAGGAACTTCCATACACTGTTGACAAAAGTGTAAATTGGTGTAGCCCTTTTGGAAAGCTGTTTGACAATATGTCCTGAAGTTGGACATATTTGTATTCTCCTTGATATATATCTGTCCAGCAAATGCATACATAAAAGACATGTTGAGAATGTTTATAGAGCACTATGTGTAATAGTCAAAAACTAGAAACTGTCCAGATGTCCATCAGTAGTAGAATGGATAGATTGTGGATTATCTGTGTGGTGTATACATTCATCGGAAACCTCGACAGCTCTGTTAAGGCAGTGTGTAGTCCACTGATCAGCTGCTTCTGCAACACCTAAGAACTGGAAGTGCAGGTTAGGTCTCACCCAGGATGCACTAAATCAAAATCCACATTTTGACATGATCTCCAGGTGATCCTTCGGTTGAAATAAAAGTTGAGCAGCACTGCTTTAGTAGTGCAATGGTTCTTGATACTGGTCCTGCAGCAGCAGCAGCACCTGGGAACTGATGTGAAATGCAGACTCCCAGGCCCCATCCTCAGACCTGCTGGTGCAGATGCTCAGGGAATCTAGCAGTCTCTTAACAGCCCTCCAGATGATGAGGATTCAAACTGAGGTTTGAGAATCTGTTTAGAATCTACAGTTCCAAGAAGTTCATAGGTGATTCCAGCTGGAAAGCACACTTTTGAGATTCACTGCTTGTAGGATTAGCCTAACCTTCTGTAAGGTCTAGATAGAAAATATTTTAAGGTTTTGCAGGTTGTACAACCTCAACTGCAGGCACAATACCTTGAAAGCCATAGACAATATGCTAATGAGTGAGTGTGGGTGTTTATCAGTAAAACCTAATTCACAAAAAGCCTGCAGGCTGGACTTGGCTGATGTATTTTGGGGGCCTGTGTTCTGTAGCAATGATGATAAGAAGATTTTGACTACACACAAAACATGGATGAATCTTGGAAACAATGTTGAATAAAAGGCATATACAAAAAGTATATACTTCTTAAATCCATTAATTTTGAGTTAAAAAACAGGCAGAATAAATCTTTGCTCTTAGAAGTCATGAGGTGGCTGGGGGTAGAGGGTGATGATGACTGGAAGAGAGCACACGGTGGCTTTGTGGGTGCTCATAATGTTCTAAGTGATTTAAAACATAAAAATGCTAAAATGAATAGATAGGTTATATGTGAACTTTAAAAATAAAGTTTCCAAAGTCAGACTTCTAGGGGACAAATGGATTGTTTTTCTTTGCTATCTAGGGTCTTTTGGATAAATTTAAGAAGCACTAAGAATTTATAAAGACATACGGACTTTTCTTTGTCATTTAAAAAAAAAATAAAGCTCTGATCCCCACAACCCTCCGGTACAACAGTTGTGAGTGAATGTGTATCCCAATTCTGTGTTTCTTCTCACTAATTGTATTCTTTCTTGTTTTTTTTCCTCCTGTCTTAACTTGGTATGTCTTAGTATACCCATGCTTTGTTTACCTCTTTCCTGAGAGTGGTCGTTTATATTACTCTATTGATTGTCAGTTTATTAGTGGTTATCCTGGATGCATGCTTTAGGGCTCTAGTTATCAAACTCTTTGGTGTCAGGATCTGTTTAGACTCTTAAAAACTGAGGACCCTGAAGAGCTTTTGTTTATATCTATCAATATTTATTGTATTAAAAATCAACACTGAGAAATGTTTTAAAATTTATTAATTCACTTAAAGATAACAATGATAAACCCATTAGATGTTAACATGTATAACATTTGATGAAGTTTAGCTGTATTTCCCAAAACAATAACTTCAGGAGCCAGGGTATCATTGTTTTCTATTTTCTGCACATCTCTTTAATGCCTGGGTTAAAAGATAGTTGGATTCTCTTACCTGCTTTGGTGTTCAGTCTTTGTGATATATTTTCTTAGCTGAAGTATATGAAGACTATCAGGCCTCAAACAGATGTGTAGGTGGAAGAGGGAGAGTGTTTTAGTAGACTCTCAGATTGTGAATATTCTTTGATTCACACCAAAACACAAATGGCAGCTGTTTTTTTAATATAAATTGCACCAGAAAATCTGAATCCACATCAGCGAACATTTTCCTATTCTATTACATTAAAGTCCGTTAAACTAGCTTGCACAGTTTTATCCCCCAGCGTGATTTTAAACATCATTTCACTGGTCATTTGGAAAGTATGGGTTTACTGAGTAATGCAGAGCTTCTGAATTGTTGAACACATTTCGTTATACATTACCCAAACTCATATTTGTGGATATCATCACTGATATTTTTTTAAAAATATTTTATTTATTTATTTTTAGAAAGAGGGTAAGGGAGAGAGAAAGAGAGGGAGAGAAACATCAGTGTGTGGTTGCCTCTCGCACATCCCCCTACTGGGGTCCTGGCCTGCAACCCAGGCATGTGCCCTGACTGGGAATTGAACCAGCAACCCTTTGGTTCGCAGGCCCACGCTCAATCCACTGAGCTATGCCAGCCAGGGCTCATCACTGATACTTTTTAAGTATTGGGAATCTCACACATACAAGGATTCAAATTTTCATTCAGAATTTTGACTTTGTTTTTGGCAACAAGTACTGTTAGTTATGTTCTTGACATTAATTTTTGAGAAAATGTGTGAGTCTGAGTAATCATAGTTTGTTGGTCAGCGGTTCTTTCAAATAAAAATGATGGTTCATTAAAAGAGTAGCTAGTTCAGCTTATAAATCAGTCACACAAAAGGTTTTCCTCTATCCAGAGTGGCTTTGTGTGTACATATAGTAGGTAATTTTTAATGCTTCATCAAGGACATGAAGTGAAATTGGCCTTGTTTGAAAGTGTGAGTACCTGATGGTACAGAATGTAACAGCCAGTGCAGTTGAGAGCCACTGCCTTAACCCATTTCATCCAGCAGTGATCTTTCGCTACCAGTGCTGATGTCAACACAGTGGGAAAGAGTGTTGTCATAGAAATAGCTTTCATGCTGGGTCCCACAGGGATCTATAGACTACACCTTG